>JAPDFK010000246.1:0-72161 GCA_027569635.1 Lasiosphaeriaceae sp. G1095 | reverse complement strand
TTTTAGGGTGTTACCCGGTGTGCTCTTCCCATCCCCGTTTACCATTTTCGGCCGCCCCGGGGCCAGTTTTAAACCCAGTAACCTTAATTTAGCCCCCATTTTTCACCCCCCCGGGGGCCCCGGGACCCCCATGGACCCCCAAATTTACCCCATGGGCCCCTGGCCAAAACCCCCCCCGTTTCCCCCCCCCCCCCCCCCCCCGGGACGCCACGGGGGAAAGGGGGAAACAATGGCTGGAATAGGAAACTGGCTGTTTCTCCCCCCGCCCAACCTGCTTCCGAAGGACGCAGCAATCACGTCAATGCTCAGACGGCTGTTCCAGCTCCGGTGCAATCCAATGTTTGTATTATTTTCTCCTCGCGTTGAGGATAATAACGTATCGCAGCATCGACATCGACTTTGGATTGCGTGGGCGAAACATTGGAATTGTCCTCGGGGGTGTTTTTTTTTTTTTTTGCTCAAAGGCGCCAACGTGCCCCCTTTTTTTTTCTCACCCTTATATTTTCATCAGTTTCGCACATTTGCCGCTGTGTATTCACTTGTACTAAAACTTTCAGCCACAAATCATTAACCCATGGGTGTAGTTTTATGTAATGTTTTACGAAACAAGAGAGGGAGATCATAAAAACGGACGGTTTGGTTCACGGTACGGTCATGGGTCAAAAATGAAGAGACGAACAGCTCAGACATTGGAGTTTCTTGGTTTCGGTTTATTTGCTTTTTCTCGGGTGAGGAACACACATCAGACAGGGGGGCAGGGGCAGGAACAAACCGGTGGAACTTTCCGGTTTTTCTTTTCCTTTCTTTTCCCCCAAACTCTTAATCGTGGTCGGGGTGGGGCACCTTGCAAGGAACAGGGAACGCACGCACACGAGAGACGAGAAAATAAAGGGGGGAACAACGCAATGCAATTGTACACTACAAGGAGGCTCAAGATGCCTTGCTCATGCCCGCGAGGTCTTATTTTTCGTCTTGTTTTGTAACTTGTTGTGTATGTATGTACGACGATACCCTGCATGGAAAGAGGGGGGGGGGGAAGGTGCTCTCCTTCCTTATTTCGCTTGTTATATTGCTGCATCGAGAGAATAACTGATGTCGCACAAGGCCGACGACAGGCTACCTGGTTTCGTCACACTAGCCACATCCTCATAAGACGCTTGCTCGACTTGATAGATAGGTACCTTTGCTAGGAGGATGGAATATGAGGTGAGGTACTCTCTAGTCCCTGCCTCTTGCTGATAGGACAGACAATAGCGACTGTCTCCTGCGCGATGTTCTGTTTTGGGAAGCTCTCCTCCGGCTTCCTTGCGCCATCTGCCGCCACCACATGTGGCAGGCAGCAAGAAAAAGAATTGAGACACCGAAAACCCCCTCCCTCCGTCCCTCCCTTCACCGTGCAGTGTAGAGTACAGTACATGTAGAGGTCAGTGTACTTCTCGTATCTGGTCACACAACACAGCACACCTTGTCTGGGACCGGGCCAGGCCAGGGGGCGAAGGAGATGGACGAGCCCGTCGCGGATATCACGTTTGTCAAGCTTTGAACGAGAGTAGAGTGCCATCCGAGGACGGGTTTTACCTTCTCCAAGCGCCGTCGCGCCTGGGTGGTGCTGCAGGTGAAGTCGGCTTTCCCCTTTTTGTCGGTGATGTGCGTTTTTGGCATTTTTGGGAGGCTCCCACGCACGGCTCGGCCCCGCAGAGCCAACAAAGCCAGCCACCGAGATCCCATCCGCGCGCGCGCGCGCTCACACCATCTACAGTCAGGAGCAGCCAGAAAGGGTCAGAGCGTTGCAGGGCCAGGGCCAGGGCAGGGCGGGAGACGGACGGACGTACGTCCCCTCGTTTCGAGCGCGGCTGGGGCTGATCACCCAAAAGAAATGCAACGGTTTCCCCCCCTTCCCTTCCCTTCCCTTCCCTTTCGTTTTTTTTTTGCCATGATCTATTCTTACACACACAGTCACAAACAACACGTGTTTTGTTTTGTTTTAAAATAAGACAAAAATGGCCAAATAATACGTTTAATAGCATACTGATCATCCCTTGCTGTTACTGTCCAAGCAACCAACCGCGGCTGGCAGGCAGGCCCTTCAAGTGAGGCATGCTCTTCGTGCTAGCCAGCTGTCGTACACAAAAAAAGGTCCCAGGCTCAACCGAGCTGTAATCTACATGTACATGCATCCGTACTGTATGTAGGTCCGTCCTTAAGTTGGGAGGTACTCTAGCAGAGCGTTGAGCCCCGCAGCAGCAGCATCCAGCAGATCCTCTTGCAGCAGCCGTGGCAGCTGTGCTGGATATGGACGTCGGGCATTTTCTCATTCGCCAGTCGCCAGCTGCAGGAGTGTCGCATCCAGAAGGGAGGCCAGTCAGTTCAGAGTCAGCCAGTCAGCCAGTCAGCCAGTCAGCTAGCCAGCTAGCCAACTACAGAGAGAGAAAGAGAGAGAACGAGGCAGTCCCAGAGCGCAAAAAAGAAGCAATTAGCAGTAAGCCATGTCTGGCTTAGTGGATTTCCACATGGAAAACACGACTCTAAGGAATCCATGACGTTTACTTAATATAGGGCTGCGCAGAGACGCACCCCCCTGTCCAACGGCAAGGACCAGGGTCTCTGGAGGTTGGGCTGGGGTAGTCCCAAAACAGCTTGGCGCGATCGAAGAAGAGGGTGTGCTTGTCCCCGTGTGGAGCGTGCTCAGAGCACTAACTTGTCCAGACTCCACCACCTTCTCCACTTGGTCCGGGCGCACAACTCTCACTCGCCCTTGTCTCTTCTCGCGTCGAGAGTCGAAAGAGTCGAGACACCTCCCAGACTCTCTCTCTCACACTTCTTGTGACTTGTCGCCCACCCGTGCCTCGAGTACTCGCGCCCACACACTCCTTCTGTTACGCCCGGACTGGGAGTAGCGACCGTGCTGCACCCGTTCTCGAGATCCCCATCCATCCATCCATCCCGTGTCGAACTTTATGTAGTAGTCAGTATATCGCATAGCATTTTGCGCCTGCTCCCCATCCAACCACTGACCCATGCCACCACCACCCCCTACTTGCCCACTTGCCTACTCAGATTGTCAGATACCTCCCAGCACAAGCGCCTCTGCCTTGTCACTCAGCAAATGGAAACTTGAAATGCAAAGAGCCAGACAGAGCGTGCTCTGTGTCATGCAGCGCAGCGCAGCGCAGCTTCAATCCGCGAGCCGCACTCGGCACAGACCTGGCTGGGACTACGGACTGCCTCTCAGGTGACAATCTATCTTCTGCATTAGGTATTGTAATGTCCAAGTGCATGTACATGTACATACATACACATTACACACCACCTCGTCAATCACCAGTTACCGCTACCCACCAGCCACCACAACCCTCTGAGAATCTGAGGCGAATCAGGCAACCCGATCCAGACTTTCAAGGGTCCCTCGATCCAACCCACACCGCCTATGGAGCTGTTGAATGCAGTCAACGGACTGGTCTGTAGTGGACTGGTCCATCGCTCCAGAACCTTGGACCCCTCCCCGGCGCTTGTTTGTGTTCGCTCGGACCCGAAGCCGGCCGGGGGTGCATGTACCTGGCCCGCCTCTCCGGCATGTGCCAGAGTTCGCATCGGGCGAACGCCTACGGATTGAGACTTGAAAGCCCGGTCAAATCTGCCACAGTCCCGCACGACCAACTCCTCCCTCGTTCTTTCTTCTCAGTGAGGATACCTAGTAACGCTTCTGACGGGAAATGCCAACCGTCACTGCCGCAGCATCTTCTTGCCCCTTTTTTTCATTTTCTTGTTTTGTCGTCGCCAACCCCACTTAGCCCAGCTTCTTGTCGGTCCCGTTCGAAACCCGGAACGCAGTCGAGGCGGTACTCTCTGACCTCTGGACGAGAGGATGCGACGCTATCCAGCCTGTGAGGCCAATCTAGCCGCCTACAGCCCGTTCGAGTGCGGCAGAATCTTGGATGCTACTCTGCAAAGGTAATATCAGCCCTTCACCAACGTTGAGCTCGACATTCCGAAACGCTCGAGGACTTGTCTTGTCATATAGGGAGCCTGGGCTTCCGGGGTCCGCCAAGACTACGCAGTTAACGTGTCCGGAGCGGCTTGACAGCTATCTTGATGTCCGCTGAGCATGTACTCTAAAATGAGTCACGACGTCCGGGGAAGGGTTGTATGCCTATTGGGTTGGTTGGCTACGCGAGGTTGAACTTGCGACCAACTCCCAGCTGCACGTACTTGAACAACACGCTTGCTAACTCTTGCTATCCCACATGAACAATGTCATCATATGACGAACAGTGGGGTGCGTGTAAAGTGAAAGATGGCTGAACCGGCGCTTAAATCACCTGAGGGCAAGACCTCGTAAGGAGCATGCTGATAGATCGATCAGATCTTGCCGATACTACCGGACTAGCCTGGCTCGGGTCCGGCTATAGGAGATCAGAAAAAGACGGACAACTTCACCACGTGGCTCCACTGCCAAAAAAGAAAATTATACGCGGGCCAAGGTCTCGCTCGGCAGGCAAATTTGAGAAGCACATTATTCATTCAGACACCAAGGCGGCATGGTATTAGGGATCTTCTTGCCGTCGAGCCTTGTCCTTGTCCTTAGCCCCCTGGTGTTCGCCAAAGTCGCTCTTGGTCGACCAAGAGACCTGGACTCGCTTCACTGGGATCTGTCATAATTTGCATTCTTCTTCTCTGCATGGCCGGCCGGCCGCCGCCCAACCATTACAACCACCTCGGCTGAGTCCGCCCTGAAAGACAGGCGATCCTTGCTGCGTTGTTCCGCTTCTCGCTTCCAAATTTTGTCAGCACGCTGTCAGCTCTCAGACTGCTTCCAGAAGGGAGGATATCGACCAGAAGACAGATGACGCTGGATTCCAAGACCCAAACGGGCAATCCACTCGTGCCCATGTCTCCAGCTTGTGGCTCCTTCTCGCGCGGGAATAGAACCGAGAGAACCGAGACCCACAAAGCTCCCGTGGGTGACGAATAAGCCAGAGACAGTCAGTCGGCCGTGATCCGGGAAAGGGGCAGAATGGTCACCCAAATTCTTCAAAGATTGCTTGCTTCCACTTTAACGATTCAATATGGAGGATGAATATGTTGTCCCTCGTTCATGAAGTCGATCGATTCCTTGATATAGACCTGGACGAAACTGATCACGGGCTCAGGTCAGCTTGGTTTGCACACGCGTAGGCGGCTTGATATTACCGCCTGCACGCGCGCATCGGAACGAGACAAGAGAAGCAAACAAACTCACGCCAAAAGATCTTCCAAGCGCCGCGTCCTTTTCTGGTCTGCATGACAATTACGATGGATGGCTAACTCGAGCCCCCTTCTCTGCTTTGCTTTTTCTTCCTCCGCTTTTTCTCCTCTCTCTTTCTTTCCCCACCGAGTCTCCGCGCGCGCTTGCGTGCTGGTGGTCTGGTAGGCGCCTGTTCCGCCGTCTCTCTTTATTTCCTAACTTGTTTGTCCTCTGTGGTGCAACAATTCCGCGGCTATTTTTATCCTACCCTCCGTCCTCTTCCCGCACCACCCCACATTCCTCATGCGCGTACACACCATGATACGTGCTCGTCAAACCAAGCATCTTTGCGTCTGATGCCCCCCGTCTACTGCGTATACTTGACATGTTTGCCTTGTTTATTGCAGACGGATCGGTGTACGTCCGGCTCCTTTTATTGAAACAACTCGCTGTGCCACTCGTCTGCGTCCATCCATATCCATGGAAAGCGTGGCTGGCTGGCCGCGACCCTTCTCGTCCTCTGTGCCGAGGCCTCGCTATGGCATTGCGGGCCTTCGGACTGTGCATCAGATAGATGGGGGCGCGCAACGTATTGGAGATCAATGCGACATGGGCCACTCACCTGATCCAGATGCGTCGACCCCCTTTTTGGATCATGATGGCGGAGTTGGGCCGGGGGGGGGGGAATGGATAAATAATTCATGGTGTGGTATGTACTCCAGCGGCGCTGCTGAGAAGAGCAGACACTACTAATAGGTACGTGGTGCCTGCGTCAAGGCATGTCGGCGGGCTCGTTTATATATAACAAAAAATCCCTTATGCAGATAGCATGCGCTCCCAGGATGGATCTTGTCGTGGGTGATGAACCCACAAGTGAGGCTTGTATATCTCTCTCTATCTGAATATGTAGTCAGCCCAGTACCTAAAAAAGAGCTGGCGGTTCATTCTTTGCCAGACGATCTGGGGCGGCGGGAAGAGTAGTAGAAAGGGGGAAAGGGGATATGCACCTGTACGTACGCAGTGACAGTGAAAGATGAACAGGGTGGGCATACATTATTTGGCTATGTTTTTTCGACAGCAATCCGTTTCCTTAAAATGCGGTAAGCAAAGTGACGAACTATTTTTACGAGCCCTGTGGGATTTTGACCAGAAGACCCCTTAGGTTGTGGCCACAGTTGCCACTGCTACTTCAACAAGGTCAAGAATAGTGGTTTGTATAAACCTGGGTGGGGTGGTGTTGGTTGTCACCCCGACTTGTGATAATGTCCAGATTCCCAAGTGAAAGCAAACGGGCTAGTGGGTCAGCGAAGCCGATGTAGGGACGCTGCCAGCGATATTCAAGCGTCTTTTATCATGAGACTGGCTGGTAGGTATTTATTCACAAACCGCTCGCTGCTAGCGGGCCGGCGGTGTTGATATATAAGATGAGATGAGGATATCTGTGTGAAACCGTCCCCCCTTCTCTTTTTTTTCTTCTTTTTCTTCTGGCTAGTTGTGGATGTCCTGGACTTTGTTACTACTGTTTGTTTCTTATGAAGACGGAGTGGTTGTGCAATAGCATAAAATCTATGGTGTTTGTAATTGGTTCTAGGGCTAATTAATTCGAACATTTATTCGAGCAGTTGTCGATCAAGTTGGCAGCCGTCCCCAGGCAGCCTTCTTTTCCCCTCTTTCTATCTATGGTCATAGGACATGTATAGATATTTGAACAACTCGGGTTGAGAATTGGTTCCACGAGGTTTAAAAAAAAATCATGCAGCTAGCTACCTTCACCACGTCTTGATCATGATTTAAAACAAGACTTGGGCTCATATGTGAGCATTCGCAATGGAGACGATGGAGACCATGGGGTATTCTCAAATATTTCCAATGGAAAGAAAGAAAGGCATTTGTCATAACGGAACCTTCTCACTGTGTACCCATGGTGTTGCTTGTTTGAGAGTATCTGTTGTTCACTTCCTGCCAAGGCTGTTCACAAAAGGGGTTTGGTCAAACAATAACAAACAAACCTCATTCACTCGGAGACTACTGAAACCGATTCGACCCCCCCCCCCCCCCCCCCCCACAATGCATAAACACATTGGCATTTTCTGGCTGGTGGTATAGAGGCACGAGCATTTGCCTCATTTGCTGGGTTCAGAGTGCCCAACCTGTCGTTTAACTTGGAATGAGCTTTCGGGGGACAAGGCCAATATAGCCTCGCCACTCTCTTCGGCGGGTTCGTTTAATTTGATTGCTTTCCTATTTAATTTGAATACTTCTAGACCTAACTTTGCATGGCATTGATCCCAGATATTACTCTCAGAGGTCAGCCATATCCAGGCAACCCATTGAGTATTCACCACTAAGATACTTCCACGGCTCCCCTAACTGTACTTACTGCCTACATCCCGCCAGGGACCTGGGGCTCCGGCGGGCGGTGCTGGCTTTCCGTGGCTTAAGTATTTGGGCAAGTCGTTAGTCTGCACATGTGTTTCGAGGAGTTGAGACAGAATTGGTGCTAGCATATGTGAGTCTATGTCTGGCGTGGGAAACCTGATTGTCGCTCGAGTTGTGACACCAGCCCCGAATCAGAGTCAAATAAAACATGATTATTAGTGACACTAAAAAATAACTTAAAGATACACCATGTCGAAACGCGGGTGCGGACGGTTTCATTTCACAATTGCTTCAATGCCCCAGTAAAGCAAGCAATGGCAGTCGCTCTTCTCGTTTCCGATACAAGTTCGTAGGAAGGGAGAGACGACTAGGCCGCCGTTTATATCCTTGTCGAGGTATGTTGAAAAGTCCTAGATGCCATATGTCATGGCCCCTCAGATTCCTAATAACGGCATGGCGAGTAGCCTTGAACACTTATCATCATTTTATACTGTTCGGGTTGACGAGGTCCATATCAATAGACATCATTAATGAGCCTGCGATGCAAATTCAAGCCTGCATGCACTATGAAGAGTGACGCTTTATTTTGGCTTGAGCCTCCATATCCAGGCCGGTGATGTCAGGCAATACCGCTCCTATGTGACAAACGCAATCAAGTCCCCCCTCCCCCCTCACTTGCCGTTTGACACACTCGGGAAAGATTATACTGCTGCCTGTGTTCCTGCTTTCAATTACCCAGTATCTCGGGCGCTCCTGCTTCCATTTCATCAACTGGTTAGTCACACGCTTAACGAGGTAGTGTTGTCGTACCACAATGACATAAGATGTTGGCGAGTACAATTCTTTTTGCAGAAAATTGGGTGAGCAGGACAACATATGGAGAAGAAGGAGCACCCGAGCTTGAGATACGATGGGAATTGGCAGGAGCCAAACACCTATAACCCCCCCTTCTTTTGTCTTTCTCTCCCTTTTCCCCCCTGAGTAATCTGTTCTCACTTTCCATCTGGCCGTCAAATCCGGCCCACATCATGATATCAAGCATTCTAATTGTCATCACATTCATTTCTCTCCAGTCTTATTCGTCCTCAACGAAAAGATATCGATGACCAGCGTCTCGAATGTTCATTTGTGATTGATTGAAGGATACGAATACCAGTCAGTGCCAGCGGCCCGCGCATTTATTGCCAGTTGGCATCTATATTCCCAGCATGGAAGGCTGCGTGAGAAGCCTTAGATACCTACCCATAGCAGAAGCCTTCGAATTTACAACGAGGCATTGGGAGAGGCTTTTAACGGCGTGATTAGTTTGCACCCTGCTGGTCTTGTGAAGCATATTGACCAAGCAGCTGATAGTCTGTAGTGTAAGTTCACGCTTGCATTGTAGAGGCGACCCTTTCTTTTGGCTCGAGCCTCCGTGCAATACAAATGGCAGCGAAACAAGCGGAGGCTTGCACCCAAAAGTTGGGTCCGTGGCTAGATACAGGAACTGACAATAGCCCACATGCTTATTTCTACCACATATTACATGCCTAAACTACTTGCTGCAACTAGTGAGCACGACATAGCAAGCAGCGCCTGTCAGTCACTCCATTCGCTCCTTGACTAGGCATCTATCTGCCGAATATACCAATTAAAAACTAAAAATATTTTGTTTAGATATTTCTATGAGGATATCATCTCGGTAAACTCGGGACTGGCCACCACCAACCACAAAATCAACCCCCCGACTAGCCAACCCCGAAGAGAAGAACAGGGGAAAAAAAAAACCCCCAAAGAAAAACCACAAATAGCCAAAAAGCGTGGCATTGTTCAGTTATAACAGGTTTCGACGAAAAGGAATAAATAAAGGGGTATCAACCATAGCCTGCCTTGTTGCCCTGCTGCCCTGCTGCCCTGCTGCCCTGCTGTACGTACTCGCTTCATTTGTTCGTTCGGTCGTTCGTTCATGCAACCCAAGCTTCTATCGAGCTATTCCTTAGCCAACTCGACTGTGCGCGCTGCCAGACTAGGGGAAAACAAAACCAAGTATTTCCTCGCCCATGCTCGGTTGGTAATAGCCAGCCTGACACCACCTCTGGCAAGGTTGTACGAGCGGCGTGTTACGTGGGGTCCGAAAAAGAATGATTACTCGGCTCGCGATTGCTGAAGTTTTCGAAACATTCTCAATGAGTGGAGTGCCTCCTAGACCTTGTCCTTCTTCTTGCCTTGGTGTTGTCTCCACTCGGCGCGAGCAACTTTCATCAAGAGGTCCTCGTCTTTGATGGGGATCCAGGCCGTGAGCGCCTTCATCGCATTCTCAAAGTCCGAATCCAGCAAGACGTCTCGCAACGCGTGGATCAATGCCGCACTGGCGGCATGCAGTATATCGAGACCTCGAGGGGGCGGCGTGATGATGTCCTTGGCTTTGTCATCCCCTTGAGCCGAGCCAGGGAGGTCTTCCTCCGGAGGACACTCGCCCATAAGCATGAAAACGTCCCAGACACGAAGTTGGGCCGGAAATGGTATTGAGAGATTGAACAGCGTCAGGTACCACCGAGTACCATACGCCGTCGCGTCGATAGCCAGCTCATTCTGAAACACCGCCTGTTAGCATCGTTTCTGCGACATTTGTCCTCCACAACTGTAAAACTTACGAGCTTGCTCGCCACATCCTTGCCAGCCAGCCATCTCTTCTCAAAATCACCTAGAGCGGCCATCAGACCGCCGAAGCCCGGGTGGTACAGTATCCCGAGACCGCGATATCTCCATAGCCGAACCAGCATGACAAAACACCTCTCCTCGTCGTAGTAGCACAGCAAAGTAGCAGCCAGCGAGGCCATGCCCTGCACATAGCCTGTCTCGGGAAAGTAGAGAGATATGGCGTGAAGCACCCTGAAAAGCAGTCGCTGACCGCCACGATATCTCCTCCGGAACATGATGTGCCCGTTGATGGTCCTCGGCACATCCAGGTCGATCTGCACGTCATCCGACGATGCCACGTCCTGCAATCTTCTGAACTCGGCCATAAGATGCTCGTCCGTTTCTGCGCTCTTCCATGTTTTGGCGCTTGTCCCGAGGAAGGAATACCAGGCCGCCGCTCGCCAACAGTCCGGTATCCCTTTCCAGGCGCGTTCAATCAGCTTCGGATTTTTGGTGTCGAATTCAAAGTCCATGCCCTGGCCTGCTTGTTCTTTCTTGACGACCTTGGCCATTTTCCTCCATTTCTCCGATCGTTCCAGTTCCTTGCGCCTCATTGCCTCCACCACTTTGTCTGTCTTCTCATCGTCTGCCGCACCGGGCTGCAATGCAAGCATGTTTCCAGCCTCGTCCATCCACCTTCGGTCCTTGTTGTGTGGTAGGTGGTTCGTGGCCGAGCGTATCGATGACCTCGTAGATCGCCGCGAGATTGTGGAGAATTCGGACGTAAATGTGTTCAATGACCGTGCCGAGACCTTCCTGCTTGGTGGGCGCAGCTGGCCGCCGGGAGACGACGAATAGGCTGAGCCGGGCCGCTTTGTCAAGACAATCCTCCTCCTAGGCGAAAACTGCGATGACTTCAGCTCGGGTGTTCCGGGCCTCCTGTGGCTGATGAAGCCGTAGCGATCGACATCAGCTCCTTCGACATCCTCCCAATCTTCCACGCCGCCAGCCCATTCATATTCCCTCCTGGCCTGGCTATCTCGTCGTTGAGATAAGGAACTGACCGATCGTGGTGTAGTGATATTTGGAGAATGCACGGTATGATGGTCGCTTGGTGGAGGATTTGACGGAGGAGACAAGCTAGGACAGGGCGAGGCAGTCAGTATTAATCGCGTCTTTTGGCTGGAGATTCAAAGGAAAACCGTACACGACGTTCTCTTCCTCGTCTGATGGGACCTCCTCGGTAGGCTCAAGACGCTCACTGAAGGAGATGCGCACGCCATCTTGCCAATTCAGGCCCTCGCCGGATTCATAGAGCGATCTCACCTTTTGTGATTCCCTCTCTACATCTACTGACATGACACAAATGCTGGGGACGGATAGCGAGCTCTCGTGGAGCGGCCGCGCATGGGCCTGCTCTTTCTCGCGGGCGGCATCGCCAAGCGCAGCCACCGATGTCGCGACTCCCGAATCGGTGGGTGGTGCAACCGTCGACGAAGATGAGAGAGGACCAAAACCAGGAAAGCCAGACTTGGCGCCAAACATGATACTCCCTCGCTTCGAAAAAGACAGGTTGCTGAAGTCGTCCCAGAGACTGTCGTCGGGAATCAGGGTCGAAATGGGGATGAACTCGGTTTCGGGGACTTGAGAAGAGCCGGGATCACGCGCCTTGCCGGGCGAGTGCGAGGACCGTGCTAAGCGTGGGGGTGACGGCTTCGGAGACTTTGAACTAGGCGAGCCCCGCATAGTCGATGGAGGTGCATCCGGGGATGCAACCTTGTCGTCGCCAAGTGTCTTCTTCCGCAGCCGCTTCGTTCCCGACGACCGCAGACTGAACGTCTTTCCAAGTTTCTTGGTGAGAGAGATAGGCCTCGTTGGCGATGATGGCTGGGGTGGTTCGGTTGCCGATTTGGGCGACTGTTGCAGTTCTGGGATCGCGTCTGCGTTTGGGTTTGCGTCGGCGCGGCAGGGGAATGTTGTCAGCTTGAGGGGAGGTGGTGTGCAGGGCTCCTCGACAGTTGAAGACGCGTCTCTGAGGGTCTGCTCCTCGTTGGAGTAGGTGGAGGGCGCGTCTGAGATGTCGTCTAGGAGTTTCCGGAACACTGGGTCCTCGTCGGGCTCTTCACGGAGGGTGATGGAGGACGAGGTAGGGGCGCCCGAGTCCCTCTTCCAGTCGTCGGCGTCGGAGCGGGCTGTGTGCGTGAGCTGGGTGCGGAAAAGAGGGTGCTGGTCCTGGGGCGGAGGGGCCAGAGGCGGATTAATGATAATGGGCGTGGCGAGAGTTGATTGCGGGCGCGAAATGCGCAGAGGGTTCCGGGGAGGAGGGAGAGGAATCGGCGGCTCGGCTTGCCTTGTCTGCTCGTATCGCAGTGCCACCAAGCCCGTGTCGTCTCGGAAGGGAGCAAGTCGCGCTGGCGGTCTTGTTTTGTGGCGCACACTGGCAAATTTCTGGGGCGTCGCCAATGCCATGGTCCCAGGCCAATTCAAGTTTTGCAAGACCGCACGTCTTTTCCCCGAATCGTCGTAGCGCGCGGCACAGCGCCCAGTTGGCGTCGTTTGGCTCTCGTCGGGAACAAGAGGGAAGCTGCTCGTCTGCTTCCTGCAGGTACTGGACGCCGTGTTCCTCAAGAGAAAAAGAGAGAATAAAAAACACTACCGTCGACAACCGAAAGTGTTGGTTAATACCAGTAAAAGCACGCCCTCAACAAGCGTCAACCGGGTCCGGGGAAAGTCGAAAGCTTGTTGTATTGCCACCGGGCCGAGGCAGCAAGTACCTTATATGGGTGGTTAATGAGATGAGCGAACGCTGAGGTCGACCGAGGGAAGGACTGGTTGGAACTGAGAAGAGAGCGTCGGGTAATAAGACTTGGAGCTGCCCAGGAAAATGCACACGAGTTTGTCCAGGAAAGAGTACACGCGGGAAGACGACAGTCGGGCGGCAGGAAGAGAGGGTCTAATTATTATATTATAAGGTAGGTACACACTTTGACACTCCTTCCAACTGGCAATTTGGGCCTTATTCCTTTTTTTTTTTCTCGCGGCGCCCAATATGGACAGCGAGGAAGAGGATAGATCCAGGCCGGGGCCCGAGACTACCTGTGCAGGGCCACCACTCGATGTTGACTGCAAACCCCCCCCCCCCCCCCCCCCTTTTTTTTTCCCTTCCCTTTTCCTGCTCTCGCTCTTGAACCAGGCCCAATCGATGGATTGGGGTGTGTGGAAGTGCATATCGTTCTCGGCTGCCCGCCCATCCAGAGACTGCCACCTCCGTCCGCTCCAGGGGTCCACGTTTGCTGGCTGGTTATCTGGGAAAGCTCTGTCCAGCACCCGGGTGACCAGGGGGGTATGCAAGTAGGGCGGCCACTTGGCTGCAGGTAATAACCAGCGACGCCCCGGCATGGACTGGGAGAGGCAGATGACTCCCGCGTCTCTTTCTGGGAAAAAGAAAAGTGGAGTGTAGAGATTCGCTGGCGGAGAGATACCTGACCTGCTTCCTTTTGTCTACCTTACCGGTTTCGCCCAGCAGTTCGTCTCTTTCCCTCGGAGAAAGCGATGGCCTCCCAGCACGTCCACGGGTACCATAGACGCATACAATGATATCAGACCCCCTATTGTGAGCGTTTGAATGAGGCGAGAGAGGTGTCGATCTCTGACCAGATCAACCTACATGGACCAGAGGCTACTACTATGAACGCATGAAAAAGGGAAAGTCCAGCCTTATATCACATGCATGTTTTGATATAATAATATCCTGCTCTGTGCTCTCACTTCTACATTTGGACCCCTCACCCTCACCCCGCCTCTCGAGGCCCACAGGCACTTGTCTGTCTCTAGACTTGCCCTTTCTTTTTCTTGACTCGTACTTTGAAAGAAGTCTCTGAACTTCTTTTTAATTCTTTATTATCACGCATTTCGATAGACCTCAGTACTTGGTCCCAAATTCAATGGGGTTCCGACTCCATGGATGAGATATGAGGCGGGCAACCCCTCTGCCACAAAAGTTTTACCCCTCCATTACCCCACAAATGGGCTCCCAAACGCCCCCAATACCCCTGTGGAGAAATGAAGATGCCTAACGAACGACCGGTTCATCCCCAGACTCGTGAAAGACCCCCTCCCAGGAATTTTTTTCAAGGAGCAAATAAGGTATATATATGCTTACTCGAAGTTCCTTGCGTATGTAAGTATCTTATTCTTCCAACTCCATCACATCTGAATAGCACGGTACGGGGGCATTGGTTTTGATTCCTGATTCGCGAGTTGTGAATTCCAATCCACACGGAGTGTCACATCCCGCATCCCGCAACATCCCGCTGTCACCAACCGAACCGCGCGGGGGCGAACAGAACAGCACCAACCAACCGACAAGTTGTGTGATTGGGATAATTATCTGACGTGGCAAACCAATTTAGCCAACTCATCATTCCCATCAAGAAATTTTTTTCCTTTGCCCACCATCTTCTTTTCGCTATCTTTACATTTTAGGCGGTGACTCGCTCGTCCTTCGAGCCATTGCGTCAGTATTTAATTTTCCTTCTTTTCCAAGTCGTTCTGTCCCTATTTGCTGGATCCAGCATGAGAGAACAGGAGAAATCAGTAGAAAAAAAATTATAAAAAAGAGGCTCCTCGGCTTCAGTATTCATAGCGAGGAGACGTCCCCGAAAATGTATTAAAAATGGGTGTCAGAAGTCCTTTCGGTGAACCAAAAACCTGTGCTAGTTCCGCCCCCGGCCCGTCTTCCCCTGAAAAGATGTGGGTGTCCGATAACCTATGGCCTGACATGTCTGTCCGCCTGCTGCTGCTTCCATCCGTTGACCTGTTTTTTTGATGAATCATCGCTCGAGGTTGCAACCAGGCGCAGGTACTGGGGAAGAAAATCGGTTGTACCACCTGCCATTTTGATCTGATCTGGTTCGCCCGGCATTTTATTTATCGCTCATGATGCTTGCACCCAACACCCAAAAAGTGAACGGTGGCATTCTTTCTTCCCTTGTGTGCTGGTGATGTGTTTATGCTCCGCATCCCGCTGTCCCCATTCTCCTGCCAGTTGTTCGGCCCCTTGCAGCTTGCATGCTCGTTAAAAAAATCTAGCCTGTCAAGATCATTGCCCAACTCAACACATGCATATGTCCCTCCCTTGTTGTCCGCGTCACAGACAGTCCATCCTGCTTGGTGTTAATCGTCCATTTGTCCGATTTCGGTCGTCTCACCCTCCCTCACATTCGAAGAACAAGCCTGAGACGGAAGAAAGCCCAACGGGTTCGCCCTTTCCTCAAGGTTGCACATTTGCAATCCTCCGTATGCAAACTCAGTTGCCGCTCATACTTCTTCATTCTCCCAATCCTTCTCGCCGAACATTGGACCCTTCCTGCTGCTCGTCTCGATCCTGTCCAGGAACTCGGGTGGAATGGTGGGGATGTACTTTCGCTCCCGCTCCCGATTCACACCCCCAAAGCCCGCACCATAGCTGACAAGCATGTCGGTCACGCTTGGCAGCGTGAACGGGAGCATAAACGCGGGATCAAGCAGCAAGTTCGCTGGTGCTTCCTCCTCGTTATCAGACTCTTCGCCTAGTCCTGGCGTTCCTTGGGCGCTTCTCGGCGTCTCAGCCTGGTTGCCGTTGGATTTCTTTGACGGGGTGACGGGCGCGCTGTCGCCTCCCGACTTTGGTTTTGGTGACATGGCTGTATTGCGAGTCCTCTCGCGCCGCAGGGCAACTTCCTTTTGAACTGCAACAAGGTATTTCATGGCGCTCTTGGGAAGACCCTTCTCGCCTACCTCTGGCCTGTAGTGGGTCGCTGCGTGTATCAGTTGTTGTGGGCTCAACGCCTTGAGTTGTTGCAACGTCCCGACCAACGCTTCCAGGTCATCTGCGCCCAGCGACGAGAAGCACTGCAGCCATTGCAAGAGCTGTATGACTGGAGACAAATGCCGCCGCGCCGCATCGATGGTGGTCTCTCCGCTTGATTTCATCTCGCCCTTTTCATAGTGCTCGGGCTGTCGGTTGTTTTGGCGAGCCCAATCTTCAAGTGTTGATATATTCATACGTATTTGCATAGCCTTGGTTCGAGCCAGATACTTTCGGTTCGACATGATGCGATTGAACAGCTCGGCGCCAAGCCAGTAGATCAGCTGGGATACGATTTGCGACGTAATGACCGAGTGGATATCATATAGATCTAAAACGAAGAGCGTGGAGGAGAGGAGAGATGTTACGTTGCGAGGAGAAGGCTTGGCTCTCTGTTTCGGAGATGGTGGACGAAACCGTTTCTCGAGAGGCTCTTCTTTGACCTCCTTTTTCCGCTTAAAGATTTTCCACTCATTCTGGAATGTTATGTCTTCGAACCCCGGTATTGTTTCATGGTCCAACATGGCGGAATCCAGGACTTTGTCGAGACGTCTTTCGGCATCTCGGACGATAAGAATGAAGATTTCGTTAACCAACTCGGCTAGTTGTGCCTGGAACTCTGTCGTTGCCTCAACTAAGCCGGCATCTTTCTTTAGGTAGTGTAGGAGAAGAGTTGCGTTGGATATCCAGAAAGCCAGGATGGTCATGTCCCACTGGTACCTCTCCACCACATCGTTGATTTTGTCCATGGCGGTGATAAGCAGCTTCGCCAGCAACTCGGGGCTGGAATGATAATGCGCGTATCTAGCTCCCAGGAAAATCATGTTCGCGGGGACGGGCTTCTGAGACGGCGAGCGTTGGGGGGTCATGTTTGTTATGACAATATCCAAGATCCGATCCAGCTCGCTCTCCTGGAATACGAACATCTGGTCATGCAGGCATCTCGACCAGTCGAATTCCTGTTGCTCTTCTTCAAAGTCGTCGACAGGCTGGAGGAGGGTCAGTACACAGAAATCCAGCGCGGTGTAGATGAGCGGCTGCGAACCTCGGGTTGGTCATCGATTCCTACATTCCCTAAATCTACCTCCAAGTCGCGGGCACTCTCCATCATCATTCGCCTTCGCATCTCGTTCTCGGCCAGTTCCTCTTCAAACTTGTCCTGTGAGAAGCCAGGGTTGTAAAAGTCGTCGGGAGCCCCGGCCGTCCCAATGCCGTACCCGCTGCCGTTGAGATAGTAGGACATGTCGCTGTCAGGGGCTACGAAATCGAAGGCTGTCCTCCCCGACGATGTCTTGGCCTCGGGAGAAGCACCGCTGTCCAGCAGCAGTTTCGCGATACCTTTGTGTCGGTTTGTCATGGCCCACATCAGCGCGCTCCACTGGTTACGGTCCTGCTTGTCGATGTCGACGCCGGCATCGATGAGGGCCTTCACGACAGCCTCGTGTCCCTGCCGCAGTATTAGCGGGGTAATCACCCCGAGGAGGTGAATGCTTGACTCACAAAACAGCTTGCGTATATAAGAGCTGGCGTGCCTTCGTCGTCCGGCGCATTGATATCGACATAGTCCTTGGCCTTGCCGCTGAGGATTCTGGCCACCGAGTCGACGTGGCCGTTACTCGCAGCCATGATGAAGGCTTTCTGCAGCACTTCCCTTTTTTCGGCGTCGGGAATCTCATCGTCTTCAGCAATTGCATCTTCGTTCTCAAAGACGGCGCCGGCCGAGTGCGCGGCCTGGGCGGCGAGCATCTCCATGAGCCTTGTTTCGTTGTCGGAGCCGCCCTTGGTCAGGTCCTCATCGTAATTCGCATCGTTGAGGGAAAGATCGCTAAAACTCAAGGGCTTTGCTAGCATGGGAGAAACTAAAAACTGTGATTGTCCTGGGGAGGCGGGCGAGGAGGCGGGCGATGTTAGCAAAGTATGACGTGTTGGGGAGGCAGTAAGGGCAAGGGGCACCAACCCTGCCATCCGTCGTACATCTCCGTCTCGGGCACTAGTTCAGTCGGCACATGTCTTCTGTCGTCGAGAGACCTTGGGAGATCGGCGGGCAACGGCCTCTTTCGCTGCGGCGGTCCTTCGGCGCCGGCGTCGAAGCCGCCATCAGAATCCCCAAAATCCATGGCCCAGGGCGCGTGGCAAGCGGGCCTCTCTCATGGGCCGATCTCCTCACCAAGTGCTGCGCATTCGGTCGTGTTGGAATCTTAAGTTGCAAGCGCTCAAGAGGCAAGTCATACACTCGGGTATTTCGAAAGACAAGTCCTAGGTGACAGCGCTATCCTGGTCGATTCTCGTCCCCGGATATAGATGGCATGTTCAGTGTTGAAGATAGTAGATGGGGCTGGGTCGCAGGGCCATTTCATGCTGGTCGCCCATTCCCCCACCCTACATGTTGATGGTCCGTGCGCTTACGCTAACATCCTGCCTTGCCTGCCTGTCGCATGGTCCGTCCCAGGGATATTTCGCCCGTCCCTGCCATGTCATATGACGGTGGATGCCAAAACAATATTCTTACTGTTATTAGGTGATAACGCCAGACTTGTATTGAGAAGTGAATCAATCTTGTGGAAAATTCCACGGGCTAGATGAGTTGGTATGGATTCCTCAACAAGCTCAAGACACTGTTATTGCATTTGTTCTCATACCAGGCCTTGGAATGATGTGTAAAAGAGTTTCTGTAACTCCGTATCGGGTCATGATATATGTAATGAATTGTTCTCAGCTCGCTCTTTTTCTTCCACATTCCCCTTTCTCATCTCCCCAACTTCTTAGACCAGTTGGTTGGATGGTGTTCGGTTGCCCCTGTGCGCTACTCCCGGCTGCATCGCCGTTTCCTGCTGAGTTTGAAAGCAGCCTCGATCAAACAGCCCTCTTTGCGAAGACCCGGATCCGCTTTACCCCTCCATCGGGGATGATGATGAGTTTTAAGTGAGTGAAAGGGTTGTCTTTTACCAAGCTCTGTACTTCATGCTCATGGTCTGGGCTGCACTTAATGGGCTCGGCGACTTCAGTCCACCCTTCAGCATCCGCTGGCGGCTCAGAATCACCCTTCCACTCGATGGCTTCAAGTTTCACTTTCTGAGGGAAGTTGCCTCTGAAGTGGGCCGTGTCGACGACAAAGTTCTGGATATAGCCGGCCGCTCCCAGCCGAATGATGGTCCAGTCAACATGGCCTTTGGTGCGAGACCGAGCTGTCTCCCACCCGTCTCCCATGTCCTTGCCGCGGCCGGGTAGGATGAGGTTGTCCTTTGTTCCAAAATGCTGATCGCTGCAAGACACGGCAAGGCCGCCATTCTGGGCGGCAGCCAGGTCGAAGATGGCATCTGTATCGTCCGGGAAGACTGGCACGGCGTGTCCAAAAAGGCGGAACCTGGCAATGCCTCCATCGGGGTACATGTTTAGTCGAACATGGGTATATTGTTTCTGTGTCGGCGTGTCCAGTTTCCACCCAAACCTCTGGGATGGACCGCATTCTTGGATGCCCAGAATAGGCTCCCAGCCACCACGTTCGCCCTGCCACGACAGAACCTGTTCGTCGTCTTGACTAAAACAGCCCTCGACTGAGATGGCGGGGGCATGATTTCCAGAGAAGAATGCTGTGTCGACTTCGACACCCTCAACCGTGCCGGAGGCAACACCCAGGCGGACCACAACCCAGTCGAAAGGGGCTGTGTTGTGTCTTCTGGTCTCCCACCCGTCGTACCACGCACCGGTGTAGACCATCTTCCCTGGCTGCCTGATGGGTGCGGCAGGATTCAAGAGGTTTGATGCTTCAGCAAACCATTCGTCTGAGAAGCCTAGCACCTTGCCACCAAGAGCTGCGGAAACCAGGTCTGTACTTGTCAGCTCGGCTCGGCTCATAATGAAAGTCCCACTCGGTGAGGCATTGGGTTGGGAAGTCAGGCGCGGCTAATCTTCTCAATGAGACTCAGGGCCGAGGGTTAACGAACCAATGCAGCTGGAGCGGAAGGTGGTGTCGATGTCTCCAGCAGCGACAGGAGTCGCCTTTACGGCTTTGAGAGCGTATTCAGTCTCAGCCATCGTGATTATGACAGATGTCGCCAAATGGATAGTACGAGGGTGGTTGTGATGAAACAGGCCACATGGAACGGAGACACAGATGAGTGGAAGAAGAAAGTAAGAGTGTACGGGACGAGAGGGAAAGGGTGTGTGAATTATCTCAGGGCCGTTGTTACCCAGAGATAATGACGGATGACATCAATCTTTTGGAAATCAGAAACCAGTCAAAGCAACGAACGATACTCTCTCAGTGGAAGGCGGCCAGATCCGAAGTCGCATCTCTTTCAAGAGCGGAGACTCTCCAGGAACGAATGGAGACCAGACGATTCCATCTGGATCCACGCCCACACCACGGCTTGAGGAGGTCCATGTCAGAGTCCGTACTAAAACGCGCGAGCCCGCCGCCTTCAGACAGATCCAACAGCGGGGCTATGGTTCTGAATTGGCGTTTGAATGGAGGGGAAGCTACTGATAAGGCTCATCCCCGTTCAATTCAGCGGAGGTAATCATAGATACAGTGTACACACTGTGCACATGAACAGCAAATGGCTGACCCCGCAAAACCGGGGAATTCAAATCGGAGGGACCCCCCCCATTCGTCGGTGGCTGTCAGTTTGATCCAGCCCTCTGGTATCGTCATCATCGACCTCGGCGACGCAATTTTCGTCATGAGGGACGGAATCCAGCGTTGCACAACTTTGGGAAGTCAGGCTGGGTACATGTACCAAGCTCCACGACCGATCCTGAACAATGACATTGCCAGGTTGGGAAGGACAAAGTGAAAGTATACTTTTCGTCTTGGAGGCTTACTAAATCATGCATAGCTTTCGGCACCCGAAATCCGGGCCGCGATTTGCGCCTTCCAGGTTGTGTCTGCATATCTTGGGGATGACCTTTCGAACCTCCTTCCTTCTCTCCTTCCTTCTCTCCTTCCTTCTCTTCCCGCAGAACCCCGGATCTTATAAGTCCACCTTCCCCCTCATACTCGAAAGTTAGGCAGGCAAGCGCCATTGAATCATTGTACCCAAGAAAATAGTCAACCTTGTTTCCCAACCAACAGCCACGTAAAATGGCTTCCACGGACACGGCGGCGCTGCCTCCTTCTGATGGCATCGATGCCATTCCTCCCACCGAAAGCGAACCGCTTCTCGGAAGACCTGGCGACGCGCAACAGAAACCAGATGCGTTCATGATTCACAATCTGTGGCTCGGTGAGTTTTGTTCATGGTCGCTTTATGTCTTGGCTCTTTCCATGGCTCTTTCCTCTTGCACGAAGAGATGGGATGGAATCGCCGTCTTACATCTCACCGGATCACCCTCCCAGGCCTTCCGTATATCTAGCTACCTACATCGCGAGTTTAACACGCCCCACATTTTTGCTAACCAATTTCTTCTCTTACAAGGAACCGGATGGATCGCCCAGATCGGCAGCATTCTGCTTGTCCTCTTGATTTGGGCTAGTGTATTCACGCACCCGACCGCACCGCTGATATCGCCGCACCCTCTGCTCCAGTCTCTCGGCGTCTTCTTCCTCATACAGGCTATCCTGATTCTGCAGCCCACCAACACGCCCGAGACGAAGCTCCAGGGGCAGCGGGCACATGCAGGGCTTCAGCTGTTGTCCTTCCTCCTCTTTGTGGCCGGCATCACCATCATCGAGACCAACAAGGCCGTAAACAACGGGGCGCACCTGCACAGCGTGCATGGATACCTGGGCGCCATCACGGGCTTGGTACTCCTTGCCCAGTACGTGTTTGGGCTGTTGATGTGGGCGTTTCCCGCCGTGTTTGGCGGCGTTGACAATGCCAAGGCCACTTGGAAGTACCACCGGTACTCAGGCTATCTTTTGTTCACGCTGCTCCTGGCCACTGTCGCGAGCGCCATCGAGACCGACTATATCAAAGGCCTGCTGAAGATCAAGCTGTGGGCCGTACTCATCGCGATCGCACTCATTGTCATCGGCACGTTTCCGAGGATTCAGCTGATGAAGCTAGGAATCCAGCGACAGGATCGTTAGGGAGGAAATACTCCGTGATGGTTGTTGACTGGCGGCCAATTGTTCTCTCTTTACGCGTGCTGCTGATGAACTTATTCTGAAAAGGCGAGTAGTTGGGATATAGTTTGATGGTCTAGCTCTCTTCAGTTCTGCTTCAGCACAGGAAACAGTTTATGATGCCGGGCGTCAAGACAGACGTATTGCCATTTGTGATGACAGATTCAGAGGGAATACGGTATAATGAGGAATATGAAGTATGGTTAGTGGAAAGGGGTTGAATAAGGGGAAGGGGGGGAAGGGGGGGGTTCCGTTTTTATATATAGTTGCTCTCACTCACTTGTGGCAGTGATTATTATCCTCAAGAGTCACGTAAGACAAACCCAGCAACGCAAAAGGCCTATAAACGTCTGGTAATTCAATTCTCGCTCATTATTATGGCCTGTTTCACCATGTACGTGTCCGACAAGGGTATACTTCGAAACCATACTCTCTAAATATGATGCATGATACAACAGCAACAATCATAATATGTTGGTCGGCCGTCATAAGACTGCGAAAGAGGGAAGCGGGAGGGCGGGTTGGTCATAAAACGGCCAAAGATTCCCATATCGCTTCGTCATGAACGCAACAAAATCGCTCGCTCTCTATCACTCTTTTTCTCTTTGCTTCGTTCAAATCCCCCGCTGGCCTTTTCACTCGGGCTTTGTCCAAAACGCTCTTTTGAGCGTGCGCAAGTGCGGATGCATGCATGCAAGCAATCCCGCCGCGCTCGTTCGCAAACGTGAATTATAAATATCGATGGCGTATTTGCATGTCGTTTGTGGCTGTTTTCTCCTCTTTTGCTTTCTGATTGTAGACGGGAAGCCGATATCAAACCAGCCAAGTGGTTGGTCTCCTCCGCAAAATGAATCCGATCGTAGGTATGAATGCGGGTCAAAAAATTGCAGCCGTTGAAACTCCGGTTCTCCTGAAAGCGCGCCAAATGAGGGTATCATAGATGATTATGGGTAGTTATTGCCAACGGGCATGGGCCAGTCGTCCTCGGTGATGCTAGACCAGAAGACCCAGATCATCACAACAGACAACAGGGTGAAAAGCGTCTCGAACATGGAGCCATCAATCTTGCCCAAAGTGCCGTTGCAAATGTAGGGGCTGACGACGTAGGTGAAGATCTGGCCGAGGGCGAAAAGGACAGCAGCTCCGGCCAGGTACATCATCGGCTTCGTCTCTCCAAGAACCCTTAGGACCAGAATCGCCTCAAGAGCAAAGAACGCAACGATGAACACCAGCGGCGCAAGCTGATATAGCACGTAGAGGGCTATGTTTCGATTCGGCAATGCGTAGCTGTCGGCCCAGTAGTTGGTCCACTTAAGCCCTGTATCCAGAGCGACGTAGCCAGTTCCGATCAGCAGGGCGGCTGCCGATGCGACCAGTAGTCCCAATGAGAGCGGTGTTCCATCATCGACGATCTGATAACCCACAACGGCGTTGAGCATCAGGATCCAAGTTGTTGCAATGATAAAGCCCAAGTGGATGCCAGTAAAAGCCTGGCAACAAGTTAGCCTCAGATATATTGTCTCGGTTTTGGTTGTGCTGGCATCGTATCTTGTTTACTTACAACTCGCGCAGTGCTACTCAGGGGAAATTCTCCTATAGTGAAAATTTCACATAGAGAGATGACGATATAGCCAGCGAGAAATATTTGCATCTCCCTATAAAGCTGTTAGTCCATAGACTGTGTGTGAAGTCGAAGAGCCAATCCACCTTCGCCCGACGGCAGCCCTTTTTCTCTCGGACCGCAAGATGAGATAGACGGCAGCGGCAATTGCAATACCAGACAAAAGTATCGAGCCTGTGGAGTGTTAGTAACCGTGGCTGCACGAGAATGGAGCCAGCGATGATCACAAACCTAGATTTCCCAAATATCGCCCATCTGAGAGTGGGATTCCGGTCAATGCGCACCCTCCCCATGGTCCCGTTTGGTTGTGATTGTCCGAGAGAACCTATAGCAACAGCATTAGTAAATACGAAAAATAATACTATAGGGCTGGGAACAACCAAGGAGGTGTTGGGCACTTACATTGCAGACTGGAAGGGTGGAGTCTCGACAAAAGTTCTGGGACGGAGCGTCTGGTCAGTTCCTCAATTCAGGTAAAACCTCCCAATACACCAAAGGTTAGAGAAGAGGTGGCTCACTTCAAAATTTCCGAACTGTGTTGACCCCATTGTGTGATAGAGTGCGCCCGACCACGGGGGGTCGGCAGGCTGGTTCGAGGGATGAAGATGGGCGCGACAAAAGACGAACGACGACCCCAATCGGTTTGTCGCAGCCTTGGATTCACGCTTTTCGTCCTTGATTCTTGCTTCAACCTCTTCTTCAAAACTCCTTCCCTAGACTACCATCCAAGTTGCGCGCGGCTTTGGTGGAGGAAAAAACGGCGATGCGACGACTCGACCGTCGGAACCGTTTATGCGCGTCGACCACCCAACAATTCCCAGCTCTCTTTCTGTGGCTGTTGCTGCCCCAATTGATATCCTCCCGTTCTTCAAAACGCTTCAGGTGTCCTCTTGTTTGGCAGGCGCATGGAATCGAGTGTGTGATGGCGATTGACCGGGTTCGTTCGTGTCTTTTTCGTCGTAGGAGGCGTTGACTCTGCAGGTATTGTTATGGTGATAGATGGAAATACTGGAGAGAAGACGGGGCGGGAAGTCTCCGCAATTTAAAACTCGATGCTTGGATTACAGTGCAGGCGGGGAACTCAGGAACAAGAAGTGGCAGGTTGGTAGACCCACACCCTGGTCCCGGCGACACGATTGGCTGGCAAACTGGGCAGCCCAGCCCTTTCCGAAATGACGAGAAGATCGTGAGAAGTCTCAAGGATGCCAAGCCGTAACATCGCCTTTACTCAGTCCACTAAGAATTGGCTGGACAACTCTGCGTTCTGGGGCAGCACAGTACACTAGAGTTAGGACGAGAAACACCTGGGCTTTGGACGATTCCTCCCAGCA
Organism: Lasiosphaeriaceae sp. G1095; assembly: GCA_027569635.1. Taxonomy (NCBI): domain Eukaryota; kingdom Fungi; phylum Ascomycota; class Sordariomycetes; order Sordariales; family Lasiosphaeriaceae; species Lasiosphaeriaceae sp. G1095. The sequence goes on along the minus strand of JAPDFK010000246.1, from coordinate 47,072 downwards.
GGTTGACGCAGTTTCCGGGTGACAAGCGTACGTATTGAACAATGCTCCAGGTTGGTTGGGTGTGTGGGTGTGGGTGTGTGGGCGTGTGGGCGTGTGGGCGCAGAAGGACAAACTCGGGAGATGAAGACATGGGCAGTGTCGACAATTGGCAGGAGACTCTGTCTCAAACACACACACTCGCACATTCGCGGGGCTTTGAAAGAACACTTTCTCTGAAAATCGCCGATTAGGAAGGCCATCAGTACAGAGCGAATCAAGTAATCAAGTGGGCAATTTGGGAGGTTCATGCATGATGAGCTGGACACTTCCGACGCCAGCTTCCCACAACTGGATTGCCTCGGGACCCCCCAAAGAAGGTGCGGGCACCACTTCCAAGCTCTGTGGCTCTTCACCCCCGGACATTTCAAGCCACGTCGAAGCCGCCCGCAGCTCGCTCGCTGGAGCTAAGGTGTGTGACTTGCATCCACGTTCACCCACTTAATGCAGCAGGGAAACGTACCAAGGAAGGTACATGTAGAGTATACTAGAGTACGTACATCTGCAGCTTGCATCAGACCGCCGCGCCCGCGTCTCCGCCCGTGCAGAAATGTGCCAAGCGAGATGGAAGCTTCAAAACAGTTTCTCTCCGATACCCTGTTGCTGCCCGCGCACAGGAATGTAGTGGTCCGATTCAAACGCGACAAACGACTCGTCCGTAAGCGTCGTATGCCCTGAATGTTGATGGCACAACCATGGTTGGGTCTCAAAATTCAAGCCGGGTTGGTCAAGCAAGTCGGTCGGCCTCCGAAACGCCCTGTGTTGTTATTTTAGGAGACGCATCGCCCGTTGCCGCTGATAACACCGTGTCGTTCATCCAATCCACCTACCTACGTAGGGAATTGAGCCTCGAATTCTCACAAGTTCAATTGCCTCGTTAGGCATGCTGGGACTGTCACTCCATCACGAGGGAGGTTCGTACTCTCATTTCGATCTTACACTACGCGTTGATGTCAAGTCGTGTACCCGAACTTCAAATAACTGCAGGGGTGGTGTGTTGCTGATGCAAATGTCGACATCCTATACCTAAGTGGTATACATAACTCCCGCCGCAGCAGGTCAGGCACGAAGCGGCCAGCTAGCTGCCTGGCGGGCTTTGCTTTCGGTTCCGTGATGAGGCTCGTCGAGATTGCAACAACCGCCGGCACTGGACAAACTCAGTGTATATGTTATGTACGGCTGTCGGAATTTGGCTGATTGGGGATGGCCATAGGCAAGGAAGGTACCTCTTTCTTTGCTACTGACCACCTAGAATACTGTGTACACAGTACTTCTGTGACTGATTCATGCTTGTTATGATTGTCCCGCCGGGATATTCCATGTCTTCGGTCAGACTGTTCCGTCTGCATGAATCTGCACTGGAGCGGTTGATGCAAGGGAACGGCACATTTTTGAAGCACGGCTGCTCTGACCCATGGTTCCCAAATTGAGTTGAAACAAAGTGTTCTCATGAATGAGCACGTCCATCTGGTGCCAGGCTGAGTGCCAACGTATGGCGGAGTCGTGCGTGGGTATTCCTGCTGTGGCGTCCACCAGCCAACTTTTTAAATAGCAACCTCGGCCTCGGAGCCGCATGCGCTCTGGTTGATGACCCGACTGACGTTGATTCCTTTGTTGGCCTCGGAGGCGATAAAAAGTAGGGTCTGGTGGCGGCAAAGGTCGTCATGTCATGTCTTCCCTTGGTAAGACTGGCTGGTGTCTCACTGGTGGCGCCTCGGGTCCCCCCCCCCCCCCCCAACAAAAAAAAAAAAAAAGTATATTCCGCCCAGTGCTTTGTATACTAGTGCTAGCCCCCGTCTGAGGTGTCAGGGCCGTCAATGTTCCTGGCAAGGCATGGCGAGAAGCCATTGAACGTCCACTATCATTCCATACTGAGCTGCAAGTCTAGGCCTGCACTGCCGGAGAGAGGGGTTTCTTCCATTACTCGTAACTCTGGGTTTGGGTCGCTACTCCAGAGCCCGCGCGACCTTTGTGATGCGGTGAGCTGCATGTTGTCAACATGAAGTAATCCTAGTGGTGGATGCTCCAAAGTTGCTTTGCGCCTCAAATGATACCTGTCAGCCCTGTCTTGGTGTACAGTTAGTTAGATGGCAAGGGAGACAGGTAAGGTAGACAGACGGCTAGTACCCAAGTCGAGGTACCAAAGCCAACTTAACTTCTTTGTGGCTGTTTTCCATGGGAAAGGCAAAATCAGGACACCGCTTTCAATCTTTTATCTACCCTGGGTGCATCATACCAGGCTAAGCTTACCCGCCCCTGAGCGGCCAGCCTGGCCTGCATGTATCATGAACGCCACTTGTTAAAACTAGAGTACATGCACCTACCTGAGTAGGTTGAACCGTGCAGATTCAACAAACCTTAAAAAAACATCAGTTCGACGGCTCCAAAAGACAATTTATTTTCTTGGACGTACTATAACGTGTGACTATTACATGATCCTGACGCTTCCTCTACATAGCACTCGGTATGAACTGGTCAACTGTTGTGACGAAGCCGGCTATTCCCTGTGATGAGCTGGCCTGGTGATCTTGTCAAGAAAGGGAACGGCTAGGCAATCCAGCGTCTTCTTGATAGCCAAGGTCAAGCGCGATTGGACAGCATGATCGAGGTTGTTGCCCGGATCTGCGGTGATTGCCATGGCCGTAATGGAGGCTTTCGGTGTCCTGCATTTTTAGAATGAAAAAGCAGCACCTACTAGTACGGAATAATCTGTGCTCGCAGCAGCCAGCCTTGGCTGGCCGGAGGTCAAGGACGGATCCACCGAAGACGTCAGCCGACGGCTTCAAATGGCGGAGGGGGGGTGCCTCTGACAGGGGAGAGAGCCCTGCTGCCAGGCAAAGCCAGGCTTGCTTTCGATGGCGGCCCGGTGTTGTGGAGTCGGTTGAAGGCCTGGCACCGCCCGCTAGTCCGCCAGGATGAGGAACCGCATCCTCTAAGTGCCGATCTGGACATGGAACGTGAACCTTTGACCGAACCTCGACTCCTTTACCTCGCTCTACAAACGCCGCACCTAATTAATCCAGTCCCGACACACACACGGGGAGCTTTGAGAGTTTTCTGTAGTGATATCCAATTCCACCTGACCCCGATATTTTTCACCGTGCATTCCCCAACTAGTAGAATTAGCATTCCTTTTAGCATTCCAAACTCGGCACACTTGCTGCTGCGAACGGGGTTGCTGCCAGAACAGCCCCGACTCTTCCAAGATTCCTCCCCCATACTCAACCCGTCTTCCCTCCAACATCCCCCTCCGCACTCTGCGTGATCGCCGGCACGGTCACGGCCACGGCCACGAGATCGAGCACGGGCAGGCAGCGTCACTATTGGGCTCGCACCGATCGGGCTCGCACTCTGTCGACGAGCCCCGGTTCTCCATCTCCGACGACAGCCGCTCAGACTCGTCTTGGGCCGACACAGGTGATATCGCTGAGGCTGGCGACATCGAGGATCCGCTGCGGCAAAGACTCAAAGATACTCTGGACGACGACATCCTTGCTGGCGTCTTTCATAAACGTCATCCAAAGCATCATCACCACCACCACCGCCAGAACAACAGCAGCAACAATAATAATACAAAGCGGGCTCGCTACCAGAGCCCCCTTTCCGCCTCGGACAGCAGGTCCGTGTCTCGTCACACTGGCGTCGTTAGTAAAGAGGCAATACACATCCCAGACGTCCCCCCTCGGAGCATCACCGGGGCTGAACGCCTCCTTGCTGCCATCATGACGGGTGGCACGAGCTCAATCCACGGCCTCACAGGCAAGCCGTTAATGTCTGTCGGCCTGCAGCCCCGTCAAGTCTCCCAGCCAGCCAGCCAGCCAGCCAGCCATATACTGACGCTGTCCGCAGTTATTTCACATCCATATTCGTATCATTAGGCGTCTTTCTATTTGGGTATGATCAGGGCGTTATGTCGGGCGTCATCACGTGAGGACTCTCTCCCGTTTCTTTGATCTATCCCAACTCGACACTGACGCTGCATACTCGTCCCAGTGGGCCCCATTTTATAGCCTATTTTGATCAGCCTACTGATATCCAGATTGGGACTATGGTTGCCATCCTTGAGATTGGCGCCTTCATATCGTCCTTGGCTGTCGGCCGGATCGGGGATATCATTGGTCGCAGGAAGACGATTCTCTATGGGTCCTGCATTTTTCTCGTGGGTGGTGCACTGCAGACGTTCGCGCTCAACATGCCCATGATGCTATTGGGGAGAATCATAGCCGGTCTGGGGGTCGGCATGCTCTCTACCATTGTTCCTGTCTACCAGTCCGAGATCTCTCCGCCACATAACCGGGGAAAACTCGCCTGCATTGAGTTCTCGGGCAACATTATTGGCTACACGACCTCAGTATGGGTGGACTATTTCTGCGGGTTTATCGACGGTAACCTCTCCTGGCGCCTGCCTCTGTCCATGCAGTGTGTCATGGGCGCCTTGCTTGGTCTAGGGAGTCTGATTATCGTTGAATCGCCGAGGTATGTTGCAGTAACACATTTCACTGTCACTGTCACGTTTTTCTGGGCGGCTAATGTTTTTTCCAAAGATGGCTTCTTGACAACGACCATGACGAGGAAGGTATCGTGGTCATTGCGAATCTGTACGGTGGCGGCGATATCCACAATCCCCGGGCCCGGGATGAGTTTCGCGACATCAAGATGAATGTGCTTCTCCAGCGACAGGAGGGCGAGCGAACCTACAGCGAGATGTTCCGGCGCTACCGCACTCGTGTGTTCATTGCCATGTCGGCCCAGGCTTTGGCTCAGCTCAACGGTATCAACGTCATCTCGTACTACGCCCCGCTCGTCTTCGAGTCGGCTGGTTGGCAAGGCCATCAGGCCGTGCTGATGGCCGGCATCAACGGCATCATTTATTTCTTGTCAACCATCCCACCCTGGTACATTGTTGATAGGTGGGGGCGGCGACCCATCCTCCTGACCGGTGCCGTGGCCATGGGGATTTCCTTGTCCCTGATCTCATACTTTTTATATTTGGACATACCCTCTACCCCAACAATGGTAGTCATCATGGTCATGACCTACAACGCCGCGTTTGGCTACTCGTGGGGTCCTATCCCTTGGCTTTATCCGCCCGAGATCCTTCCACTCAAGATCCGATCCAAGGGCGCAAGCCTCTCAACAGCTACTAATTGGGCATTCAACTGGCTAGTCGGCGAATTGACACCCATTTTGCAAAATTTGATCAAATGGCGTTTGTATCTCGTACACGCGTTCTTTTGCGCCGTCAGTTTTGTTGTCGGCAAGTTTCATCCCTTCCCGTTCATCACATTGTTGAACTAGTTTGCTGAGACATTCTAGTGTACTTTATTTACCCAGAAACATGCGGCGTACGTCTTGAGGACATGGACGCCCTATTCGGTGACGCTACTACTGCTATGGGCACACCAGCCCGCGCGACCCCCGCCATGCACGCAGAGTCTGACGTTCTGGTGAGACCCGGGTCGCCTGTGCCGCCGCTAGATATCAGAGGCCGTCATCCGGGTCGCTTTGGCGCCAGTAGCGGGATTCCGGGTCTCCCAATAGATCCACCGGAAGATGTTGACGATGATCGCAAATCAATAGCTGTTGCTGCTTCGAAAGGCCGGACAGGAGGGGGTGTTGGGGAATGGTTCTCAAGAATTATTGGGCGCGGAGGAACCGGTTCGACCAATGCAGCTGCTGATTACGCGCCCATCGAACAACGGGAGGACTAAAATCTCTGTGCTGCTGTACAGCTAGCTTTATTTGAGGGTTTCCCATGGTTGGTGTAAACCTACGTAGGGATCAGTGATGTCATCGGCGCTGGGTGCAGCATATCATTGTCTTGTTGTTACATAGAGAGCCTGTGCTTTCCCTGAGGGAGGTTGCCAATATGCATCCGCGGCCATGGCCAGTTTCAGGAGTTAATGTTTTGGTGGCCAGTCTTGGGAGAACGGTATATATAGACAAACGGATTATTTGTATTGGGGGCCCTTGGATAGAAGCGCGAAACCAGTTTGTAGAGTAGGCACACACACATAGCAGATTAAAAAAGTTGGGTAGGTATACAAACATATACCATGTTGTTTCCCAGTCACTGGAAATCGTCCGTAGTGTTTGGGATGAAAGATACGACTAGGGTACGGATACATCGTTTTGTTGATACGGTTGATACGCTGGAGGTTCTAGTTGGGTGACTGGAATTGGATATGGCCCGTGCGTTGTGAATTACCCAAGACCTTTGAGGCCGAAAAAGTCGCCTGGGCAACTATTTCGCTCCATACCTCACTCACTCTTCAAACTTCATCCCAAATGTCCAATATCGAGCTTATTGGCGCTTACCGCCGTCTCCTGCGGGCCGGACTACGGGCGGTGCAATTCTCGAAGCCCGCGCGGTACCTGTTTGTCGACAAGCTCCGGGCAGGATTCCGCGACTGCAATGGCGTGTTTGATGCCGAGCGGGTCAGGAAGACAACGTGGTTCCTGAACGCGGCTGCGCAGGACCGTGGCCTCGAGCACAAGATTGTCAAGAACCTTTCATTCGTCCACCAGATGCGCAAAAGGCGCCAAAGGCAGTTCTGGCATGCGCTGGTGAAGAACGCTGAGCTGGACGAGAAGAAGAAGGAGGCCGACGAGAGGAAGAGGGCGATGAGGGCGAAAACTCCAGGGTTGAAAGCAAAGTAAGTGCTTCTATAATCTCGTATTTTATTTCAACCCAATTGTCTATCTTTTACCCTCTTCTGAAACTGGTTGAAGAGGTTTCCTTTGTATAGACTCGGGTCTTGTGTGTTTTTATTGCTTTTTGAGGGACCGAATGCTAAATGGCAAATCGTCGGGAACTCAGAGACAAGGTATTACCTGATCGCATTTCAGGCACAGAGTACGAGCACTACGACAAGACGATTGCCATGCTGAATGACACAATGGGCATGTGTCTCAGGTAATCACTGCAGTTGGTTGGCCGTTATTGCCTAGCTTTTCCTCCTGCTGCAGGTCCGAGAAGATTTCAAGCTTTCCACAAAAACAAAATTGGGGGTGTTCCGAAAGCCGCGTCGCGAAGGCAAGCTCAGCTCAGCTCTCCCCCACATTTGGGGTATCTTTTGAAGCCCGGCACGGGTTGCTATCATCTATTGGCGACCACATCTGTCCAGCGCAACGGCGATTACCTACTCTGTCCACTCCTCGACTCCTCATTGCCACGTCTCTTACGATATTCATATACGACTCGCACAATCAATCGCCCAATGGGTCGTTGTCGATGATCTATGGAGCCGAAGTGAAACATTCGTGGTTAGGAAACCCTGATTCCTACCACGATTCCCCACCCAAATCCTACCTCTCACGCATGCCCGCTGTGGGATCACGGATCCGCAGATGTGCAGGGTATAGGGTAAAAAGCCGATGTTAACAAGCGGGAGAAGAATAGGTGGGGGTCATGAGCAAAGGTTTATTAAAATATTCCATCTTTGTCGCTTGGTGGCGTTGTCTCGGTGTTTGTGAGAGCTTTCACAAGGACAATGAGCTTGAAACCTGCAGGCAAGAGGCAAGAGGCAAGAGATGGTTCGAGACGTATATATATATGTATATGGAGTCATATTTGGAATAAACAGATAGATGCATGCCAGTCCACCTTGTTGAGCTACTATATGCTCTATGAGTAGGTACCTCTTTAGACTGATGGTGGATGGAATGCAGGTTTCGGGCTCAATCAGGCAAACGAGGGCTGCAGCAATGACGTTAGTCTATTGATCCCCTGAGCCGCCCCACCCCCCCCCCAATGAGAAGCCGCGGCGCTAAACGAGCATTTGCCAGGCCCGAGCTTGAGCTTGCACTCTGCACACACGGCCTCAACCAAGACGTGATGTTCGGCCTTGACCTAATTCCATAGCTGCCTTTACGGCAAACCGCATGCCACAAACGAATTCGTGCTGAACAGCCTGCTGGCTTGTAGCCACCGAGGCAGAAAGAAAGGACAAGACTCGACAGGGAGTTCTTTTCCACTCCGAGGCTGGAGACCTACCTACCTAATCCATGAGGCCCCGCCTTATTACACGACATTTCATACACTAAAAGCCCAGACCGCCGCCATTGGGAATCATCTGGTCATAGGAGGTGGGGAGGTTGTTCAGCTCGTCAAGCCAACCAGCGACGATGGGGAGCTTCTTTGTGTCTCGACCCCGCAATTAAGCTTCGCCCAAAACGCCATCACTAAGTCCCCCCGTCAGGTGCATCTGTCGTACAACTTGAACCGCTCAGCGATAAGCCCCTCTGTCGATCAATTCAATTCCCACCCGATCCAGCAGGGCATCCATTACTCAATATCGACCGCTTCGTCCCCTCGTTCCTCTCCGCTTCCGCTCCTTGGCCGAACGCCTTTCCTCCCTCCATCGACACTACAGCACCCCTCAACGACCCGTACACCCGAGATCGATCGAGCCAAACATCGGAAGAGCAGCGCTTCTCATACCGAACGGCGGGGGTTCTTGATGGACCTCCTCCTGCTGGCAACAGGCCCTTTTGCGACCGTGCCCAAGACTCTGGTCTCGGCTTTCGAGGCCACCACCGTCTAGCTGCGCCAGCTGTAGCCTTCGAGGGAAGAGGGGCAGAGAGGCCCCGGATCTGCCAGCCGGACAGGGGAAGAGCTAGCTCCCTGAGCTATGCCTGCGGACCTACAAACCGACCACCAAAATATACTACTGCAAGATGGTTCAGCCCGCCGCTCGCTGCTTCCGATCATGCCTCAGAACGGCAACCCGCAAACAACAACACCAACAACAGGCGACATTGGCCGCGGCAGCAACAGCAGCATCAGCACCGCCGCCGCACTCGGGCAACACCAGAGTCCGGGAGGCGGCAGTGGCTATGGGCCCGTCACCCATCGGCTGGTCAAGCGTTACCGCGTCGAGGTGGCTGCCTCTGCGTCGAGCGTCCTGTCCACTTTGTCTACCTTCCCCCTCGACAGCGTCAAGACCCGGATGCAGACGTACAGATACGCGGGCTTCATGGACTGCGTGCGTCATACATACCGGTCGGAGAACCTTAGGGGGTTCTTTCGAGGTACGCTCCCACTGGCACTTGGACTGGCAATACCTCAACTGAAGTTGACTCTTCCTTTACAGGTGTGACTGCCCCGATGGCCAGCATCACGCTCGTCCGGACCGTGTCCTTCTCCATCTATCAGCGATCGAAATATGTCTACTGTGACTGGGTCAAGAAGAACTTTGGTGTGGACGTCATGGGACTTGTGAGTGCGAAAGGATCATACCCGACATTGTGGTCCGTTGCTACATTTGGAGCTGCCGGCATGACAGCAGGCTCTTGCATAACGGTCATAGCCTGTAAGTGCCATACCCCGGCCTAGCCTGATTGCTTCATGGCCCTTGCCGACCTGGGGTGTCACACTCTACACACCAGTGGGCTGGGCCGCTGATATCCCTCTTTGGATACGCATCAAGGGAGCATTGAAGGCTAACTTTGGTCCCAGGCCCGTTCGAGTTGACAAAGCTCAGTGCTCAGGTGTCGGTGTTGATGGCAGACAAGAAGAACTGCCCTAAACCAGAAAGCCATGCCATTGCTGCAAGCTATCAAAACAAAGGGACCCTAAAGACGCTGGGCAATATCATCAAGCACCGTGGCTTCCGAGGGTTGTATACCGGCTTCAACCTGCATCTGAGTAAGTTGTTTCTTATGAGGCGTAATGATGAGATGGAACTAATTGCGGTTTTTATATCTAGTGCGCGACACTCTGGGAACGGGAACATACTTCATGACCTACGAAAGCAGCAAACAACTCCTCACGGCTTTTGGTGGTGATGGCACCCACTCTAACCCGCTGGCGGTTCTCGTTGCTGGAGGTCTGTGTGGTATTGTATCTTGGGCCTTGATATGTAAGCACTTTTCCCACGACTTGCGGTTGGTCAGTACTGGAACTAACTCAGTCGCCGGCCAGATCCTGTCGACTCAGCAAAGAGCATCTACCAGCGTAACTCACTAATGTACACCAAGGGACAGACGGTGGAACCTGTGAAGATCCAGTTCTTCCAGCGAACCATGTATCGCGGTCTCGGGGTGTCCATGGGCCGCTCTTGCGCCGTCAACGCCGTATTCTTCTCGTCATTTGAGTTTCTCAAGAAGCGCATCAAGGCAATGGACGACCAATAACAGATCAATCTTCTTGGAGGTTGACCCTGTTTGTTTTTTTCTTTTTTTTTTTTCCTTCCACTGTGCAAATTTGGCATGATGCAAACAAAGAAGGGCTGTATAAACTGGTAGGGCGGGTGGGCGGGCGGCATGCATACATCCGAAAAGGCAGCGGCGTTTTTGACAAGAAGAGATAAAAGACCATCCAACTATTGCTATGCTCTGGTCTGGTTTGGTCTGGTCTCTGGGTCTATTTACCAAGCACTGGGACACGGCAATACCGATTGTGCTTTGGGGAGGCGACTGGCGGGCAGGCATTGTCTGCGTCAATTGTGGTCACTAGCTACGATGTGTCTTGGAATTTTTTTTTTTTTACTCTGCCACACTTTCTCATGTTGAGAAGAGTGTGACCATTATTCTACTTGTAAAGCAGTCGTTTTGAATTGCTGACATGACAGTTCATTCAGTCGGTCCTTGGGGATCAGATACCAAAAGCCAATTTTAAGGGGGGGGGTGAATAACAATTAAGATGTATGATACCAAATTCAATTACTGGATCAACAACGCAGGGTATGGCGTTGGAAAACAAACTTTTTTGGACACAATGTACAACATTATTCTCTCTATATGATACCAAATAGTCCACTATATGTATGCTACAAGTTTTAGATTATACATGAATTGTCTGGAAGAATTGGTTCCTTAAAGGTGGGACGATGCCTTCAAGACGAGCGACATACCTACCTGACATATACCTAACGACAGGGCAGGTGTGAGTTGCAGTCAAAATTCAAGAATCGGGGTTAGGGTTATACTAAGGAGTCTAGGTTACCCCACTTGCCCTGCGTGAACTCAAGATTCACTGGTTACCTATGTGGGGTATCTTTGTGACAACGTCTTTGTCCCTTCATCTTCTTCAAGAGTACAAGTAGTATGAGACAGCGATTTTAGGAATCATTTGAGGGTGTATACCATCAAAGAATCATCTGTAGGCTCAAACTAAAATGAGTTTGACGAGTATAACAAAGGTGCACTCTGTAGCGCAATTGTCAGATGAACGGTGGAAGAATAATCAACCCCACTCGTCTCAAAATTTTCTTTCTCTCAAACTCCCCATCAGGTCTTTTTTCACGTTCTTTCAACTACGTTACATATATTCATTACCTACCTACCTGCCCACTTGCGTCGGGCGCCCCAGGCTAACTAAAACGGGAAGTACGGTGTGAATAGTCGGGCTCCGTATTTTTTCCCCCTTCGCCGCCAAACGCCCACGTTGGATACCTAGGGAGTCCTACCAATAATAAGACTGACCGCTTTGAACCTCACCTCTCCCCCAACGCCTTGCTGGGAGAGAACTTATCCGTCGAGCACCAGCAATGTCACGTCGGCCTCAACTTAGGCACGGCATTGACCGGGATATCTACCAGATCGTGCGGAGGCTCGAGGAGGCCGAGCAGTTTGAGGAGGACGAGAAGGAGCAAGCTGCTGCTGCCCAAGACGGCGCAGACGGGCGGAAGAGGAAGCGCAAACGGAGCCGCCTCACCGTCGGCTTCGTGTACGACAGCATCAAGCGCTCGAATTCGAGCCTGGCCCGGCAGAAGAAGAAGCCGCTAGAGGACTCGATCGAGCGCGCGCTAGAGCTGCGGAAGGAGGAGGCCAAGATCGACGATTATCACGGGGATTCCGACGACGCTCTAGAGGCTGCCAGAACGGCGCAGACACCAAACCGAGACTTTAACTTGCTGAACAGGCAGATCGCCAAGGTCTGGAATCTCGGCGGCAGTGGCAGCGCTGCTGGTGGGGGTTCTCCTGGCGCAGGTGATATGGCTGTTGTGGCAGCGAGTTCAAACGATGATGGCGTCGCCGTGAACAACGGGTCACAGACGCCGGGCGGCGGCGCCACGTCGGGCACGGGCACCGACAGGCAGCCCAACGGCGAGTCTAGGCCGAAGAAGAGGAAGGGGGAGAGGACACCCAAGCCCGAAGTGGATAGGAGTCCGCCGTCGGGCATCAGCATCCGGGATATCGCGGGTGTCGACGACACCCTTGACCGGCTGCTGCACGAGGTGTGGTTTCCGCTGTGCGCGGGCGAGGCATGCGAGAAGATGGGCTACCGCTACGACAATGGCGTGCTGCTGTATGGGCCCTCAGGGTGTGGCAAGACGACACTGGCGCACGCCGTTGCTGGCAGCGTTGGAGCCGCCTTCATTCCCGTCTCGGCCCCGTCCGTGGTGGGCGGCACGTCGGGCGAGTCGGAGAAGAACATCCGCGACGTGTTCGACGAGGCCATCCGGCTGGCGCCGTGTCTCGTGTTCTTTGACGAGATCGACTCGATCGCGGGCAAGCGGGAGAGTGCCAACAAGGGCATGGAGGGGCGGATCGTAGCCGAGATCATGAACGGCATGGACAGGATTAAGCAGAGCGTCCCGCTTGGCAAGAACGTGGTCGTCCTGGCGGCCACGAACCGCCCAGACTTTCTCGACCCGGCTATCCGGCGCCGGTTCAGTGCCGAGATCGACATGGGCATGCCCAACGAGCGCGCGCGCGAGAAGATCCTGCGGTCGTTGACAAGGGATCTCAACCTAGACACCGATGTTGACTTCAAGGAGCTCGCTAAGCTGACTCCCGGCTACGTTGGCAGTGATCTCCAATATGTCGTCAAGGCGGCCGTGTCGGAGAGCTTCCGCGGGAACCTTGATGACCTGATCGGCAAGGCACGCTCCCTCCGGCCCGAGGGCGATGACCCCCTCCTCAATACGGGCACAACACAGAAGCAGCGCGACTGGCTGCTGCTCGAGGACCACCGACAAGCCTCGTGGGAGCAGAGCTGCATCACCTTTGAGCAATTCAAGACAGCCGTGTCGCGAGTGCAGCCGGCATCGAAACGAGAAGGGTTCAGCACAATACCAGACACGACCTGGGCGCACGTCGGGGCGCTGGACGAGGTGCGCAAGAAGCTTGAGATGTCCATCATCGGCCCCATCAAGCAGCCCGAGCTATTCACCAAGGTGGGCATCAAGCCTGCGGCGGGCATCTTACTCTGGGGCCCCCCCGGCTGCGGAAAGACGCTGGTGGCCAAGGCAGTGGCCAACGAGTCCAAGGCAAACTTCATCTCGATCAAGGGCCCAGAGCTGCTCAACAAGTACGTGGGCGAGTCGGAGCGGGCGGTGCGGCAGCTGTTTGCGCGCGCCAAGTCGTCCGCCCCCTGCATCCTCTTCTTTGACGAGATGGACGCACTCGTACCCAAGCGCGATGACTCGTTGTCCGACGCCAGCGCGCGCGTCGTCAACACACTACTTACAGAGCTCGACGGCGTTGGCGACCGCAGCGGCATCTACGTCATCGGCGCCACCAACCGGCCCGACATCATCGACGAGGCCATCCGCCGCCCGGGCCGGCTGGGGACGAGCATCTTCGTGGGCCTGCCGTCGGCCGAGGACCGCGTCGACATTCTCAAGACGCTGTACCGGAACACGATCGCCAAGGCAAGGGCTACGACCTTGGCCACGTCGTCGTCTTCGCAGGGGGCCGCGTCAACCGAAATCGAAACAAAAGAGGTAGACCTCGAGCGGGTGGCCAAGGACCTGCGGTGCACCGGCTTCTCGGGCGCCGACCTGGGCAATCTCATGCAGGCGGCGGCTCAGGCCTGTCTCCAGCGGGCCTACCTCGACCACAAGGACAACGGCCCCATGGCCATGATGAACCCTGTCATTACAATACCGGACTGGGAGAAGGCCCTGGACGAGGTCAAGCCCAGTGTCAGGGACGCAGACAAGTATTCTATCATGAACTAAATAGAGAAGAGATTGTGTGTGTTATGAACTCTCTCATTCATGAGTGCCGTCCGTCCATTTTCTCGTTTCATGGTGTGCTCGACTATGCTCACCGTCCCCAGAAAAGGGGGGGATGAAACCCTGGTTATCAGTCGCCATCTGATGGTTTACAGACACTCATGAAGAGCATGGTGCCAAGGGCGACCAAGCCATGCCATATAGTCATTATTATAACACTCGTCGCCCTCAAACCGCGCCAAACATGTATCACTTACTATCAGTGTGCTGAGATGCAGAAAGTGAGTGGAGAGAAATTGAATGAAAAAAAGAGGAGGGAATCATATATCAGGTCGCCGAGCACTTGGTCTAGTCTATGGTACAAGTTCGTGCAAAGCCAGCCGTCTAATGCAAAAGGCCTCCCGTAGTGGTGGCCCCCCTTAGTAGTAATACAACATCATCATCAACACACACAACACCATCAGCCGTACGCCTCGCTATTTTACTTGGTGGCATCCTTAAGGAAGCTGAAGAGTGAGGAAACACCTCGTTAGCATGGCGCTTTCGAGGGGTGGGATATGCGAGGAGAAAAGTGCACGACATACCTGATGAGATCGTTCCTGTCCTTGTCCTTCTTCAGGCCGCCGAAAGCCATCTTTGTGCCGGGAATGAACTTCTTGGGGTTCTCGAGGTAGTCGAACTGAAAAGGCGGTTTATTAGACAGGCAAACTCGGGGGAGAGAGGGAGAAAAAATTCATATGAACTGCAAAAATAAAAATAAAAAAGACGCACCAGAGAATCCTCGTTCCACTCGATGCCCTTCTGCTTGTTGGCGTCGGTGTACGCATAGCCGTCGACGGAGCCAGTCTTGCGACCGAAAAGGCCGTGAAGCGCCGGGCCGATCTTGTTGCCGCCACCCGCCTCGAGGGTGTGGCACTGGGCGCACCGTGTCTTGAAGAGGCCAGCACCCTTCTTAAGATCACCTGTTTCGGGTCCCGAGTTAGCAACTTTGGGGGTAGAGAGAAGCAAAGTGCGATGGTCCGATCAATGTTGCGCGGCGGGTCCAAGGACGGGGGGGGGAGGGGCCATTCCCCCGGAGAAGGGCCGTTGACGTGCTGCCCCCGAACAGCCCAAGTCTCTGCCATTGAATCGCCTGACCGAGATCACAATCGGGTTTGCGACAAAGGTGAAAATGCCGCAGCGCGTTGCAATGCGTCGAGGCGCTGAAAACTTGGGCAAATTCGAGCAATCCCCAAACACGAGGGGAGTGATCGTCAGGCGAAAGCTCCCCATCTTCGTAGGGACATACGTGGGCATCCAATGGCTGGCGGGAAGCTGTATTCTGGGGGAGGGAGGGAGCGTGGTGATGATGACGATGATGAGGCAAAATTTTGGGGACCAAGCGCAACAAAACACAAGCTCTACTTACCGTTCTTGAAAGGCATTGTGACTGATATGCGATAGTGGTATTAGAGTGTTGGTAATGGTGTTGTTCTAAGTGAGGGTGAGGTCGTTAAATATTAGGGAGGATGTTTTAAGTTTTGGCTTGAGTAAAAGAAAAAGGGAAGAGTCGCGAGGCGGAAGGAGGAAAAAAAAAAAACCAAGATGACCTGCTGGTCGGACCACTCACTGGGTTGACGGCTTGCCGGGAATTTTTTTCAACTTTCAGATGGATGACCTACCTGCCTTTTCCTAAGCTGGCAATGGTTCAAGCAACTGGGAGCCACTGTTGGGGCTGGAGAGAGTGGGTAATTAACTAGCCTGGGCCAATCAGAGCGCCAGAGTTAGTCAGAGATGACGGGCAAAATCGGAAATGGCCGGGCACAGCTCCATATTTCCTTGTTTCTTTAGTTCCCTTCAGGCGGAGCTGTTCTTCCATCCCCCCGGCTCCCCCCTAGAAAAGCGCTAAAACAAAATCGACAGGGGACATCCATTTCGTCTATTACCTGCTGGTACCTGAGCGCTCAGCGAGCATGTGGATGTTGCCATGTTGTGGCGTTGGTGGAAACACATGCGCCACAAGTTGGTGTTCAATTGAAACCTGCGGAAAGCTGAGCATTTTTGTGTCATCAAAGCTCCAGATTGAGCCGCAAATCCGAGGCGGCACAACTCACCACCTCAGCCAACTCAACTCATAAGCCGCTACACATTGAGTTGGGCGCCTGCATCAATCACAAACCATGGCTGGAAATGCTTTGATCCCGCGGTTCTTGCTGCCGCAGCACGGGCTGATCTGGCGACGAGTGGCAACTGCCGCGTCGTCGTCGCCGTCGGCGACCATGATGACGACAACGGCAACAAAAGCGGCAATGAAAACGGCAGGCCGGACACAGCTCGCACATTTTGCCACCAGTCACGCAAAAAGCGCCGGAAATCAAGCTCCATCGACGGCGAACATCCTCGAGAAACCGGAGCGATTCAGCCCCCCATCCCACGGTGCCCGGCTGCCCCGCAACGGCGCGGTACCGCGTCACTATGGCGGCGACCTGGGCACCGAGGAGGTACAACGTCAGAAGGTGAAGGACTACCCGGGCCTGCCGCCGCCCCCAGAGTCGTGGGCGCATCGTATCCTGTTGAAGCGATGGATCCATATGACTCTCACTTGTGTTGGTCCCCCCCTTTTCTTTCTGATAATAGTGAGGCCTGTATAGTTGACATATTGGCACCATAACAGAGCACACTCGCTGCACTAGCCATCTACACGGCCTCGGAAAATTTCAAGCGCAACTCACCGTTTGTGGACATGCTTCCAGCTTGGGGCGAATTTTTATCTCAGCCCATCACCGCGGCTCGCCAGCTCATCGAAGTGATCCGGTTGAACGAGATGCACAACGCCAAAAAAGTGTCAGAGCACAGGAAGCGCATCATGGATGACGTGGACAAGCGCAAGGCTTACCGGAAGGCCCATGGGCTCCCTGAGGAGCAGGGCATTTTCGGAATAGGAACAGTAACCATGAAGGACGCCAATGAGCTGGCAGGGGATGCTGCAAAGGCTGCTGAGACTCCCGAAAAGACACAAGCAGCGCCGAGAAAGAAATACCTGGGTATCTTTTGATAATATCTTCATGTGTACAAACAAGCTGGATGAGAGGTGGGAGGGCGAGGGGAGGGGCGCCTTCGAGAAAAAGGAGTCTGCAGTGTCCCTCCAACCATTTTCAGTAGCTATAAGGGTCACTATCCCCAACTCGTAGTGGTTTTTGCTTCTTGTCATGGGGGTGGTTTCTATCCCAAGTCAACGGCATCCAAGGCGTCCAGGACCTCGTCTGCAACCCCGCCCTTTTCCAACACCTTCTGCACCAATGCAGCCATGACCAATGGCTTGGCTCCTCCTCTGGGGGCCCTCCAGACGCCCTCCACCGCCTCTGCCTCTGCTGTTCTCGCCTCTGGCTGTTTTTGTGTCGTGGCCGCGCCGTAGGCAGTATTCATAGCATTCGGCACGCCCGGCGGCGTTTGTCGTGACGGCGGATCTATAGTCCGAATAGACAGCAGCCGGAGGTTGCGTCCACTTGCCGATGCGGAGTCCAGGTCCATAAGTGTATCATCTCGCTCCTTGCCCGTTGTCATGGCATCCTCACCAATAGAGACCGCCAGAGCCACGTCCGCTACTGCCAGCTCCTCCTTCGCTGGGTCGAAGATAATGTTGTTTCCCACAGCCATAACAAGCAGCGTGACTGGCGGGCGTGCTGTCGTCTTCCCCTCCTTACGTCTGTATAAATACCGTGCGGCAGCCCAGTCGTCGTCAAAGAAAGGATCTTCGTCCCCTTCAGACTTTAGTCGAGGCAGGCGCGTCGCGAGCAGCGCCAAATGTGTCGTAAGGGATAGCAAGGGCAGTGGGTATGAGAGCGGCGGTGAAATGAGGAGGATCTAACAGATCAGCAGTCAGGTTAGCAATCGATATATATATATATATATATAAAATATGGCGAGAGAAAATAGAAACAAAAAGAGAGAAAGAGAAGAAAAGAAAGAAAGAGGGAAACAAGAAATGAACAAACATCGAGATACAGCTTCCAGTGAAAGCGTCGATTAATCCACAGCTTCTTGGCGAACGCGCCATCCGAAAGCAGCGCCTCGCTGATCATGGCCGCCAGAAACGCCGTGGTCGCATCGTCGTCTCTGTACCCGGGAATCTCGACCGTCATTTCGACCCAATCGCTCTGTCCCTTTTTCTCCCCGCCGTCGTCGTCCACGCCATCACCATCCACTACTCTTACGTCTTCACCACCTCCCCCTTCCACAATCTCGCTGTCATCACCATCCTTTTGGTTGTTGTTTCGCGTCCGCTCCACCTCGGCCTTGACGCCCACGATCGCCTCGGTACCATCAGCGAAGCAGATGCGCGCGCTGCCGTTGGTGCCCGGGAGGATGCCCGTCTCGGCGACAAGCGGGCGGAACTGGGAAGGCGTGCGCCCGTCGGGTCGGATCGGTGGCGTCAGCGACAGCGCGGCGTGCAGGTACGCCAGCTCGGCAGGCGAGAGGAGGGCGTGCTGTGTCGACGCCATTTTCTTGTTTTTCTCTTTCTTTTTTTTTTTAAAGATACTTCCTGTCTTTATATACCAAATTGAATTGGCTTCGGGCAGGGCAGGTTTTAGTTGGATTTCCTGCTTTGCGTGCCTTCCTTTCCCAAGGTTGCTTGCTTGCTGGCGTTATTGTCTGCTCGGGTATCTAGATCAAATCGAAAATTTGGAGGGGCTGGAATTTAGCTAGCTTCAGTTTGCTTCCTACCAAGGCGTTGCCGATAGCGTGGTGAAGCGAGGTGGGGTTGAGGCTGAACAGGGGTGTTTGTGCTTTCATGGCGGGGAAAGAATTCTACGCTCACGCCGGTGTGTTTTACTGGACCCCTATTCATTGCCCCGTCAGGTTGTTTACTCTTCAAATTCACACAATGCACGACAACTGACAACACCATGCTCTTCAACACCAAAAGAAAAGTATTTACCACTGCACCCACTTCAATATTCACGCGTTTTTCTTATCACTTTGAATCTGACCAAATCCAAAATTCACCTGGGGCAACTCATTTATTAGGAATCGCCGGTTGACATTCATTCGGTTGCATTTGTTTCGCAGTAAATAAACTACATGTTGAACGACAACTACTCCTTATAATTAAACAAACACACTTCGGGATTGTCCAGGCATTATTCTACTCACAATTCCGTTACTTTCTTGATTTATCATGGCCAGCCAGGTCTATTGATGCCCGGATAAAACCTTGTCCAGTATATCAAACACCGTTAGCAATCAGCCGAACGTCCTCAGGGACAATCCATCCATGCGCCGATGCCGCGCGAATGTAGGCATCGATTGCCTCTCCGATCGTGTAATCATTAGAAGACGAGCCATTGACAGACGAGCCTAAGCCATGTAGGCGCGCAGGCCTCGGATCTAGATTGCAAATGGCCATGCGAACCTGGAGAAGCACGCTCTCCATGCTATTTGCCGGGCTCCAGCCCGAGTTTGTCAGGAGCTCCATGCACATAGCTCCACCTCCCGTAACATGCCCACCGCCTCCGTTCATGAAAGGCAGAAATCGAGGTCGGATGACCCGTACGAAAGGTGGACTCATGGGGTAGTTTTTCCCAAACCGAATCTCAAGCACAATCGAGGTAATGCCGGCTTTCTTCATGTCCTTCGCCAATGGTAGCGAGGGCTCGAAGGTGTGAAGCTCAACGACCCATTGAAATAGGTTGGTGACCTGATCGAAGTCCATGTACCAGCCAAGCTCGTGAAGTGGAGTCTTGGCTTGGATACTCTGCATCTTGTTGAGCTCGCGACCTAAAGCCTTCGTCGCAAAATCATTTCCAAACGATGGCGGCTCAAGGCGGATAAGTGTTGACAAATCAAGGGATCCTGGCTCAAAATCTGTAAGCGACTTGTCAATGTCAAAACTCGCAGGTGTGGGCGGTCGTTCGGCATTCTCTTTGGCGACAGCTCTAGGATCCTCGCTTGAGCTGCGGGAAGTTGCTTTTTTGGACGGTGGGGGGCTAGATGCAACGTTGCCTTCGTCATCCGAGAACAAGAACTTGATGTCTTCCAAATCCTCATCGCCACTGTCGTCTTCCAACCGTAGGATGGTTCGCTTAGTGGGGATCCACTGAGCGTTTGCCCCCGCGACAACATTTCGGAAGGGAATGGCGGTCAGAGGTATTTTCAAAGCTTCATTTCGGTCATTGTATATCTCGCGGCCCTCTTGTTGCACATGAAAGCCTTGGTTGCTCGTAGGTGTTGTCGTCTGAAGCGCCGCCGCGGCCTCCTTTGCGGCTGCGGCTGCGGCTGCGGCTGTGGTATATGCCGCCTGCGGTTTAACGAACAAGTAGCGGCATTGGTGCCAGTCTTCCTGGGCTACAACGTAATGCGGGCTGCTAGATACAAACTCGTCAGGCGCGTTGATGATTTCGTTCAAGCTCATGCAAGCTCCAAATTTGAGTGCCGAGTTTGGCCAGCTCAAGCAGCTAACTTGAGCGTAATTTATGCTTGTAGAAGAGTGGGGGCTGAAGTATACGCCATTGCCATACGCGCGGCCGCATTTGATTTCCTTGAAGTCCAAGCCGGTACGGACGATGCTGTGCCAATTGCCCACAGCACTTCCGTGCCAGGCAAAGATTGTGGGATTCATGGTAATGGTTTTCTTCCGCGCCGCCACGTCTTGGAGCGCCCTGTTAAATCGTATTTCCTTGTCTGGTGAGCCTTGAGCAAATCGAAACTGGATCCAACCATCCATACCCGGAATACGTTCGTGCGCGCGGTTTCGACTCTTACGTCCTTCCACCCGTGTAGGTCCACCCGTTGGCTCCCCTGGCGGAGGGTGGTCAATTTGGAAAATGCAAGAGCGGTTTGAGGACACAATCCACTGAAGGAGAGCCGCGGCAGCCGGAGATATGTGGCTCATTGATCGCAATGGGTTATGCGGATGGTCGATCAAGTAGTTCCTGATTTCCTCAATGGATGGAAGCGTGTCCAGAATATGGCGCATTGCAGCGCCTTTGTCGTGGTCTAGCAAGGAATCAAAGTCGGTATCATAGAGATAGACATCAACGTTATGTTTTGGGCTTAGATCCGGGGGTACCCCTGCGATCGGTGTCGAGGCTGGAGTCGAAGTTAAAGGCGGCGTTCCATACGACCTGGTAGAGCTTTGTTCCCAGTTGGAACTGGAAGCTCCAACAATTTCAATGTCAAAAGACTTTCTCAGCGGGTCGATCTCGACTATGAAGGCGTGCTGAGTCAGATTTTGCTCACATGCCCGGAACACAATCCAACGGTTAGGCAGGATACGATCGTCCATCACCTGCTCCCCGACCAGAACAATACGGTTGTCTTTGCGTGACCCCTTGAGAGGCTTGACATTGCTGGGGTAGGAGAGATTCGGGACCTGAAGGCGCAACCCCACCGGAAGCGTGCGGATAGGGAGCGAATTTTGGGCAGGGCGCCCAAAGTTGCCGCCGAGGGGAGGCTGAACGGCAGCATAGCACAGGTTGACCAATAGATCCACAACTTTGGGCTCGGTAAGGATTTCATGCTCAATGCCCGGACCAAATCCCATTGCCATGTACTGGAATAAGCAGAGGGGGTCGGAGCAAACATAAGGCCGTAATGCCTCAAACCCCTTCCGCAGTTTCCGATGACATCTCAGACAGAACTCAGTGCATTTCACAAAGTATCGCATTGCAAATTGCATTGCGACCAATGGAAAGCTGCGCTGTCCTGGGGGGTCGGTCTTGGTTAAATGATCAAAGACCAGAATATGGTGCGGTTCTTGTGTGGAGGAGTCATCCATTGCATCATGCTCAGTTTGGACAGAAGCCGGCCTTGGGTTGAAATACTGCGACTCTCCCATGCAACCCTCTTTCTTCAGGAGAATCTCATTTGCATTCTCCCAGGAACAGCTCTCTTTCTCGCGGAGTTTCAGAAGCGACACGAACTTCTTGTTCAGCATTTCATCCAGGGAGTTGGAGATGAACAGTTTCTGGAACTCGTCCGGGCTCGACTCGTTGCTCCGCGCTGCCGTGGCGTTTGAATTATCACGGCCGTTCACCTCAGCAAACGCAGCCAAAGCTTGGTCGAGGGAGGGCTTATAGTTGGTGCACTTTCCAATCCGGAAGGAGACGCGGCAGTGGGGAGCAGCCATTTCGATTACCCGCTCCAGGGGCATGTAAGGGGCATCGAAGCGAACAAGTAGCACGATGTAATCGCTGTCGTTCACATCCCAAGCCTCCATCGCCTCTTCTGACAAGGCCAGTTTGCTGATGCGAATGGAGATGGACACAATGCCTAGTGTGCCACAATAGCTCATATTGTTGAGGATACCGACTTTGTATCCAGCTTCCTTGACATGACGGAGATCGCGTTTAATCCGTTGTCGAATTCGTTTTTGGTCTTGAGACGATGGGGCGTCGACTAAAGGCCGGGGAGTTGACGATGGCAGGCCAAAAATCTCGTTATCAGACGCATAGTCTTCGTCAAAGTCGTCGTCGAAGCCAATTCCGTTGTCATAATCATCTTCATCCTCGGCCTCATCCTCGTCGGCAGCGGCAGCGGCTGTGCCTGTGCCATTGACGTGCCTCGAAACGCGGTCATGGGCAGCCTGGAGACGTTTTGAGAGTTCGGTAGCCATCTCGTAGACACTCATACCAAGAAGGTAGTCTTGGACGGCCCTGAATGTATCCACAACAAGTCTCGGAGGGTTTTCGTCGTCAGTAAAGAGCAGAAACATGTTGCCGTCGGGATATTCGCTCAGATCCTGGGCCAGGGCTTGGATTCGTATGTCCTTATCAAGGGCTTGGTGGCCGTAGGTCAACACCACCTCGCCATCCGAGTCGCCGTTCACTATGGACTTGACACCAACAATAGCCCCGCCGGCGGCTTTGTGACCGGCGGCCAGGACATCGGCCTTGAATTTCCTTAGACTCATAGCTGGTTGGGTCTGTAGGCTAGCGAGGAGGTTGTTAACAGCGGTTTGGCAGGGCTGGCCCGCAAGACGCCACTTCGATGACTGGGAGACGTCGGCCGGGGGTGAGGTGCGGCTTCGGTCACTGTTATTCCCGTTTGCCTTTTGTCGAGACAAGCAAACCGGGGTAAATGGTGATTGTATACCAGAGTTGTGAGTCGGGGGAATAGCGTAGCCTTGCTAGAGACTACCCAAGGTAGCCGAAGGAGATTCTAATGCGGAGAAAGAGGTGATCCCAATTGACTTGACCGTCAGCTCAGATTTTGCTGGGAAAAGGCGAAAGAATACACAGCTCTGGCGCTGCGAGAAAAGCACTGCAGGCGAGCTGGACATAGAGGTAAGAGGGTCGACGCATTGAATGCGAGCGAGTAGGCAGCGGCCCAGGCAGCCTTGCTTCTCGGTCGGGTGCAGCAAATGCAGAGAGGGGTGGAGGGGGGGATTGGAGTTGGAGGGGGGGACAAGGCAAAGATCGACAAAAATACCGAACTGGTATGGACCGGTGCTGGGAATGCAGGGCCAAAGCCAAAGACAAGAGAGACAGATGTGCCCGAGTTGGTTTGGGCGGAGGTGAATTCTAATGTAAAGCTCGTTCGGTGGCAGCCTTAGTTATCTAAGTTAGCCTTGGGTTGAGTGGTACGTAGGTAGGTTCCAGCACAGGAATTATACTCTTGTGCGACCGAAAAGTCGGGAGTCGGGTGCTTCAGATGTGCAGGTCAAGGCAGCAATCGCGGGGGAAGAGCAGAGACAAAGTGGCTGAGCCTTCCATCCGAACAACCTCCTGGAATCATCCCAGGTGGGAAGGTACCTGAGGCGACCTGGAACCCCCAAATCGCAAAACTGAAATTGTCTTTTGACAAGACCACCTAATAACTAATAAGCGACCGGCGGTGCTGGGTTTCAATGTCGAATTGAGTAGGTTGGGAGCAAGGGCTGCATTGTCTGCGCAGCTCGGGAAAGGCTTTGTTGGAATGGCAAGACCATGACAATGACGGTTGCCAAACAGCCACGCCTCCAATGCCTGGTGGATTATCGGGAGCATGGTTCGCATCATTTATGGCACATCTGGTAGGTACATGTACATACATACATTCCACTCATTACTCACCCGCAGAAGGGCCTGGCAAAACCACGTGAGATAGAGTCAAAAGCTCCTGTCATGATATCGGCACCATACCACCACACCTGTAAATGGCCTCCATCCATCCTTAGTATTTGGGCTGGCCTCGCCAGCAACAGGCCGTACACATCTAAGTAGGTATTATACATACCTACAGAATCACTGGGGTGTTGAAGAGTAGTTGGGTAGGTAGGTTGATAGGTAAGGTAGGGAAGAGAACCTGGCCCACTTCAAGGCATCAGCCCAGCGATGGTGAGTCACGGGAAGCCGTTGCAGCCGCCAGAAACTCAACTACCTACCTTACGATTGGCTCAACCCAGCAATGGCAGCGCCTTCCCATATGAGAGAATAGGCTGGGTCGCCTCATCACGTAGTCGTTTGAAGAATCGCATGTCGTCTCGAATACGATGGATGAGGGGTTGTCAACTGTGGAGGTGTATCCCCGTTCACTCGCACCAACAAGGATGAGCATTGTCTTCCGTTTCCATGTTTTTTTTTTCGTTTTGTTCTTGGCGCTATCCAATCCGGGCTTGGGATAACCAGTACGGCTTAGCGCTTGGTCACCAGCTTGGAGAGTAAAGGTACCCCGCCCCGTATGGCTTGGCGGCAAATCACGGCCCGAGTCGCGCGTCTGAACTTCACCGATCCGAGGAGAGCCAACTCCACCATGACCTCCACCAGCGCCAATCTATCTCACCTCCTAAACTCGAATGATATTCCATACCCCAACTTCACAGCAATCGCATCCCATCTCAATTGTCTCAAATTGGACTCTTTGTGACTTGGAGTAGACTCGTCTTTGCTTTTTTTTTCTTTTCTTCTTTTTTTTCATCTCCTCTTCCTTCTTGAGGACTGGAATCTAGATATTCCACCGTCTGTTTACTTCGAGTCTGATACTAAACTCACCTCGCCGTTCACCTGAGCGAGATATGGCCTGGGATTCCAAACCAGGCCGCCGGCGCCAGAACAGTGCTGCGTCTGGAGGTTCACGAAGCCTGCCAACCCATTCGCGCCAGCTGTCCAAGCAAGTGCAGGCCAAGTCCACTCACGTGGCTGATCCGTTCCTGCAAGACTTCTTGAACCCGGCATTCGATGCCGCCGCCTACCTCAACGCCGCTCTATCACCGCTACAGACCACCGGGCCTTCGTCGTCCTCTCGCCCTGGCCAAGGCGCCGTGCCGCTAGCAGAGCTCTCTGTCCAGGCCCAGTCTTCAGTCTCCCAGCTCAATGCCCACACCACCCGCCTTACCAACACATTGACACAGCTCACCGATGATATCCTGCGAAGTGGCGGTCGCCTGGCCTACGAAGTAGAGCTCTTGCGAGGCGAGACACTTGGCATGGCAGAAGCTCTAACCGAAGGACTACACGACGACATTTGCATGTTCGTGCCAGGCGGAGTCCAAGACATTATTGCTGAGCCAAGAACGTCATCTTCGGCGCCGGCAAGCGACGGACGCAGCCTAGCTTTGCATCAAAGACGCCTATCCATCGCAGCAGCGGCAGCAACCAGCGCTGCTGCTGCTTCTCCCACTCCCGCGTATGACGAAGCAGCAGCGCTCGCCAAAACTGTTGCACTTAACGAGCCGTCTTATGTCTCACAACTGCGCACCCTAACCCTAGTGCGCTCGCGGCTCGACTCAGTGATCAAAACGTTTGGTGATGCTATGGAGTTTGTGTTCCCGCCCTCGGAGGTTTCGGTCAGCTCCTCCTTCCTGTCAGTCTCGGCACCAGACGCCGGCGGCCAGAACCACAGCACCGAGGAGAAAGGACAGCAGGTTCTCCGAACCCTGCGTGACGAGATATCTGGACTTCTCAGCCACAATGCTGATCCCGTAAAGGGCATTGAGGACGCCGCTCGTCGCATTGAGGAATTGAAGGAATTGACAAAGGTCTGGAAAGGCACAGCGGAGGAAAAGGGCCGCACAAAGTTCATTGAGAGCCTAGCGAGGATGGTCGAGGAGAAACACCGGGATCTGTTGAGGGACATCGAGCAATCAACTCGACGAGATACCGGAAAACCCGCTATGGAGTCGAGCTTGAGAAAGGACGGGGCAGAAATTGACGCGGCCCAGTCAGAGAACAAGGGGTATGGCGCGTATGGTCTTATCAGCCAGCTCCAGAAACTGAGAAGCGGCCTTTGATTTCTTGCCCTGGAACTTATCTTTCTCTGGCTCTCTTGGCAAACACCTTGACTCGGTCATCCATGTGTTGATTAATGCACCCTAAACAAACTACTGACAAGGCTTGACTATTGTCGGTCCCCATCGTTTCCAGCTTTTTTGGCAAGCTACAAGAGTCTCGTGATTGGCCTTTTTTTTTTTTTTGGACTCCAGTACCACGTCAAAGGACTCGGAGGTACTGTGACCAAGGAGCTTCCTGGGCCTGGGCGACAAATGAAGTTCCACCGGTCCCATACCAAACTCGTCTCAGTGTAACACTGCCCAGTCTAAGAGAACATAACTCTCCTCCAAAGCTCGCCATCAAACGTGGGAAACTATGTTTCTTTCAGCCTGAGTGCTTCAACATTTCTGATATCCATCCCGTATATCATCCCTACTCACATCCCCCCTGGTACTCGGTGGTCGGTGCCACCTTCATTAACACGCACTTATTGTTGCCGCGTGCCACAAATGGTTGTCGGCTGTCTAAAACATTAGTCGTTGGTTGTACCAGAGAATACCGACCGTGGTTGCCAAACGATGTTGGGCCGCATAGCCAGGAGAGTACTCATGTTTATGGTACTGTCGCTCTCACTGTATGGCATTACCGTCGTCATTTTGGATCTGGTGAGTTTGTCCCTGATAGTGAAGAAAAGCGGTGGGCGTTCACAGTAAAGTTGTTCAAGTACAAAAAACATTGACCCTCAAAAAAATCCCGGAAAGCCCCTGACAAGTACTTCTTAGTCGCAAATATTTGCTACTGTGGTCTGGGTTGGAGGCGTCGTCTCGGATGAGCTTTCCGATGCCAATGCGTATAACAATAATAACAACAACAAGACGTGGCCCCGTCCCCGATTCCATCTGCTCGTCGATGCCCGGAACAGGGACTTGAGTCTTTGCAAGACTCTACTCTCGGCCGTCGTCCAGGGCTATCCGCCTCCAATCCTGGTCGGATACAGGGGGAACACAGAAGAACCGCCGAGTCCCGTCGAGCTTCTCAACAGCACACTGCAGACACTCTCTACTTTACGCCTAGATGATGCAGATATTGTTCTCTGGCTCGGAAAGGGCCATTGGATGCAGCTCCCGATCGAGGTCACCATCAGGCGTTATCTTCAAGAAACCGAGGTGATCAATCAAAGGTTGGCGAAGCAATATGCTTCCTTGGGCGGTGGTGTCGAACAGCGCATCCTCTTTCCAGCAACCAAGAGCTGTTACTACGGCTGTAACAGCACATTCATTGTTATCCCAGAGTCATCTCTCCCTCGAGATACATACGGCTCATTCCGGCGACGAAGACGCACCGATCCAGCATTTTCCCGGCCCCGTTTCATCACGCCCGGTGCGTTCATGGGCCAAGTCAAAGACGTTGTCCCCTTCTTGAAGGCGGCCCTGGGTTCGAATAATCCCCAGGATACAGGATTTAATGAGACAATTGTCTACAGCCAACTGTTCCAGTACCAGGAGTTTTCTCGGAATGAGAAATCGAGACTACACCAAACCAAACTGGAACAATTTCGAAACTTGCTACCGGCGTTGATCCACGGAAGAAGCACCACCACCGCCGCCGCCGCCATACGCGGTCTCAAGCAAACGTCCCAGCTTGGTGTGCGGGAGGAGGAGGAGGACGCAGCAGAGCTCGGGATCGGCCTCGACTATGAGAGCCGAATATTTCAGGACGTGTCCCCCCACAGTGCTGGCGATATGCGTTTCCTGACCTTTGACCGCCCGACACTGGTCAAATCACCATCAAAGTCGGCCGCTCATCTATACAGGGGCCCCATCAAACTGCCGCCAGAACTACAGCCCCAAAGCTCGCCGCTGCTCTATGTCAATAGATCCAACCTGTCACCAGATGACGACCCTCAGGAGCTCGAGCAGCTCAAAGGCGACATGCTCTGGTCGACTGTCAAGCTTGCCACCAACATTGTGGTCCCGCGCGGCAGTATTCCTGCCATCGTCTTGAATCCAGAGGAGGAGTGGAAGTGGGGGTCGATGTGGTTCAATCCTCAGGGGCGGCTTTTGCTCCAGCAATATCTCCACCCGAATCGATACGCTTTGGCTGAAGAGGCGACTGGAGGTGGTGCACGCTGGTGGAATGCCAGAGGAGGGGGAGGAGGGTTGTGGACAAACAATGGTAGGTAGGTAGAGAGAGAGAGAGAGAGAGAGAGAGAGAGAGAGGGAGGGAGGGAGGGAGAGAAAATGGGAGAGAATTTCTCCTGGCTCTACCCCCTACACATTTAGCGTTGCGTTAACTCTAACTCTTTGACAGGAGGATGGCTCGCTTGGGACAAAGTTTGCGGCTCCGAATTTGATTCCGTCCTTTTCGGACATGATGCCGCCGAGGGGACTGGGTCAGGTGGTATACAGTAGGTGATCAAAAAGGGGTAGTCACTTCTTTTCTTACAAAAGGTATATTGTTTTTTATTATTGATAAATTGAGTAATCCGTGTGATTAAATGGCGACTGGGCAATGGGCTGTGGAGGATTACCATCCCACTTAGCATTTCTGCTGCCACGGTGATCGAAAGCCATATATCTATAACTGTCTTCGAGTGACAACACAAAGCATTCATGGCAGGTTAACGCCAGGTTACTCGTTAATCCCCACCACCACCCTGGTGGCTCGGTCGACGAGTAGTCTTTAGTTGCCAGGCCTCAGTTTCCAGGCTTTTCTTCTTCTCTTCTCCATGCAGATATTCATTCATCTTTTTTTGATGTGGCCGTGCGAACTTGGTCTATCTTTTTATCACTGGTATTCTTGTTCTCCATCCATTTTGTTCCCCGAGCAAAATCTATTCCCCCGCTGCTCAGATATTCCAGGGTATGCGTAGTCTGTCCGGTTTTTTGTGACAGGCGATACTGAGAAAAAGACAAGATTGGATGAATAAATAACGCCGAGGAGAAAGGAGAGGAAACAGAAGAATTGGGAAACGGGCGTCCGTCAAGCTCGGATCGGGCCATTTTGGTGAAAAATCTTTGATCGTTTTCAGTCCTCACCTCCTTGACCCCGTAAGTTTTCTCTTCGCAACTACGAGAAATAAGTTAAAAAAAAATTGAAAAAGCAAATCATCCATCCAGAGCAAATTTCTAAATGAGTCAATCCCTGCCACCCAACCGATTCGTTCGTCATCATGATTGTCCTCTCTTTTATCAGCAAAAGCCCAATTGCCGCCGCCTACCCGGCACCGAGGTTCATTTTGTGACTCCTTTCAAAACAAAAGAAAGAAAAAAAAAAAAAAAAACAATCTAAATGGTCAACGGTACAACTTCTAGAGAACCGGATGCAAAAATGTGCCCGTGGTTGATTCCCGATCGAGTCGAGCATTTAGAGTAGAGTGAGACGGAAGAGGTAATAGAGGAAGATGAGTTGGCTGCCATAGCCTAGTTTTTTCGGTGCGATTCCCTGCACCCTTTCGTCTGTGCCCATGCTAGCCAACTTGAGCTGGATTGGGCTGTCAGAGTATCTCCGCGAAGGAGTCTGGCTCCTCAGTGACAGGCAAGTAAAGGGATGAGGAATCAACACAAGTACGCAAAACAAAAGGATCTGTCTGAGCTGACTCGTAACCTCGCCATACTTAGAGCGGTCCCTGATAGTAAGCCAAAACCGCGGCTTTTTTCTCGGGTCAGAGGAGCGGTTTCGACCTTCTCAAACTGCCCAGTAGAGAGTGCATCAAGAGAAGGAAACTACCGTTCCTCGCTCAATATGGCGGCCCGAGAGGCTACCGCTTGATGGTGGACCGCTCCAGAGCAGTTAGCAATTCGGGTCGGTCTTTTAATAGCTCACTGGCTTCGGCGAAGGTGAACCATTTGCGCTCGCGCTTCTCCTTCTCGGGCCAGTCCGCCTCCTCGCTGACGACAGTGGCTTCGTAGAATTGGTAGAGCGAGCGTTCTTTCTCCTTGGAGTGCTTTTTGGGAGGGCGAGTCTCTTTAATTTCGCCCAAGTCGTAGTCGATTGTTATGAAGATACCGGCCTCCTCCCAAGCCTCGCGCTCGGCCGCGGCATTGCACTCCTCGTCGGTTTCCCAACCGCCCTTTGGCAACACCCAGCCCTTCCGGCGGGTCGACTGAATGAGCAGAACAAACGACTTGTCTGCCGATAGGGGCACCACCCCAGCGACCAGTCGTTCGCCTTTCGAGTTGTATCCTGCAGAAAAAGGGGTCAGTTGGACCGACCGCGAGGACCAGACGGCACGCAGGGGCCAGCAAGCCCAATGGCTGTCGTCTAGTCACGGGGCAAGGCTGCGTCTGTTATGGGTATAGGTAACACTTACGTTGCTTAGCTCGCCCGGTGCGTGACTCCATCGAACGATTACTACCGCTTGCCGCCATGATTTCAAGAAAAAGATACGGGACAGCCTTCAGATATGAGTGGACAAGGCTGGTGGTGGGCCGCAAGGGGCAAAACCCCACGTGAGCAGAGTAGTGAGAGCGCCAGAGGGTTCTGGCAAAGAGTGAAGGCTAGACGGCCAGAAAGCAGCCAGAGCGCTGCAACAGGGATATGTCGTATCCTCAACAAGCCATGGACAGCATGGTCGGGGCAAGGCGATATGTATTTTCGGCGGGTTGGCTCAAGAAATTGAAGTCGTGGGGACGCAATGAGACAGACTTGGGCGCCGCGAGGCTTTAAGGGAGCCGGAGGGGAAGCAGCAGCGGAGGCGTCGTCAAGGGTTAACGGCGACAGGAGTTGAAAAGACCTGCGCAACAGTGTGCGGCAGCAGGGCAGTGGAGAAGATTCTGAGGTGTGGCACTGAAGGTTCGGAAGCGAACGTGAGGCCCAACAGGAGGGTGAACTTGACTGAGACCTGACCCGCAGGGCGAGGGGGGTCGGGTAAGGGAGGCGTCGAGGCCGGAAGGGAAAAGGGGAGGGGTGTCGAGTCGAGGTCTCTGTCGAAAAGCAAGACCAACAGAAGAGTTTTTGACAACTTCTTTTTTTTTTTTTTTTTTTTTGGCGCGGGCTCGGCGACCGGCAACGGCAATGGGCGGGCGGCACTCAATGAGACCCGCAAGCAGAGTGTGCTGCTACCTACCTGGACACAGGTTGCAGTCGTTGTTCCGGGCTTGGGAGGCAGGCTCAAAGAGGTGAGCTGAGCTGAGGTGGGTGGTGGCAGCGAGCTCTGCGGGTGGGCAGGCCGTTGCGGTGTCTCGTGCCATAAGAGCAATGGAGGGGCAGTAACCGGGGATATTAGAGTTGACTTTTATACTGGGCTAACCAGTGCGCACTACCTGGGGTACAAGTGCAAGTGCATCTAGGCAAGTGAATTTCTCTGCCAGACCCGGCCAGGCCAGACCCGAGCCATGGAGCCAAGGCAATGAAGCTAGCGGGCAGCTCCCTGCAACCCGAAGTGCTCATGTGTGTGTCCTGTTGTGACAGGGGTAGCTCTTTCTTTTTTCCATCTTGAGCGGGCGGTCTGTTGCTGCTAAGTCGACCCCACATGGCGGCAAAGAGACAAGCCCATGGCGGACATGACGGATCCAGACGCGAGCAAGTAAAACCCGTAGGGATGTATATACTGTAAGGTAGGTATGTATTCCGCACATACATGTTGGAATAAAAAAGACCTAACTGCCAAGGGGAAAAAGAAACGCGAGCCTCAAACAGAGCTAAGGTAATCTGTATGTACCTAAGGTAGGTAGCACCCTGCTCGACTAAAGTTCTGCCACTGCAGCTTTCAACAAAGCGGACTGGCCACATGGACATGCAATTGCCCAAACTTCTACCAACTGACCTTTAGTTTTTGATAGCGGTCCATGTAGTCTGTACATGCACAATTCAATACGTATACACCAGAAAAGAAGGAAAAAGGGGGGGGGGGATAGCGACAGGGGTTAGTGGTCTCAGCTAGGGTGCCATCCCGGATTGGCAACCGTGACTGACGTTGTCTATGTGTGCTCCTCTTGTAGGGAAGGAAGGGGCGGCCAACCTGGAGACGGAACGTCGCACACCCAAGAAAACGGTACGTCAGACCAGAAGGCACACAGCTCCTCACGCCCAAGCATTGCACTTGCGGCTTGCCCGCCCCGGCTACTTTTCCCGAGAGGAGCGTGGGGTTGAGAGCACGAGATGCGAGTCAGAAGTACCCCGACGACATCTACTAACAGCGTGTGTGGATGCTGCTCGTCGTCCTGGCGATCCTTGCGTCTCTGTAATCTTGCCACAGAATATGGACGTCCCCTCATCCAGGTCCATCAGAATAGGCTGTAATTGGGTTCTAGCGCACATCATCGATCCGCCGTTTCCCTGGCCCTTGTTAACGAGTTTCTTGCGTACATATACGCGAGCTACCGTGTTACTCCCACATCGACATTCGACTTCATCTGTAACGGAAGCAAGATAGACACCACTTTGACGCCTTTAACTCGGATTTTGATGAAATATAGGCAAATATATCCCGTGCAGGTCCATTACGGTAGTTAGTGAGCTCGATTCGTTGCTGTGCTAGACAGCCCTAGGTACCTACCTACCTAAGGTAGGTAGTTATAGCAGAGACGACACCGTACCTACCTAGGTAAGTCGGGTGAGGTGAAAGTGCACGGACCATGTCGGCAGCATTCTCTATGTTGGTGAGCCGATGCGTGAAGGCAGAAATCGGAAAGCACCAGCCACATTATCGTAGAGTCCTTGATTGGTCCTGTTGAGTACGAAGCTGTACTCTGCATATCAGTAGTAGATAGGCAATCTTGAACATCCAACCCGCCAAACCTGCACTGCACGTACCTTCGAGAAGGACTCCGGTTTCTGGCGGGACTGCTGGACCTCAGAGCATGTTATACTACCCCATGGTAGTCTAACGAGAACACCGCTGGGAGGGGAAGCGGGGCAGAATTGTCGCTGCATTACCCTACTGGTTACCTCCTTCGGTATGTATGTACAGTAGGTATCTGGTTATAGTTGGCAGGTGGGGGCGCAGTTCAGGTAGTTCTGAATGTCTTTCTATCCCCGCTTCCACCACCTAAAAAAGAAACGGCGCTTTCAACCACTCGCATCAGTACCTTCTTTACAGAACTCTCAGAACATCCTCTCAGCGCTCCTGCTATTTGCCGCGGTTTTCGTGAAGAGTTCTTACAATACATACGGCTCGCCCCTGACGCACACGATCCTGACTTTGACCCCCTACCTCCATCACCAACTAAAAGTCAACCTGGATTCACCGCAGTCCACTACCTGCGACAGCCTGCTTGCTCGCCCCCCATCCTCAAGAAAAGACCCGTCCTCGGTACGCCGTGGGCCTTTTTACACGTCACACAGCAAGCCAAGCAGGAGGAGTCAGTCTTGTTCGCACTGCGTCCGCCATTTCTGGCCTCGCGCCTGAACTTGGCCGGCCCAGCTTCCGAGGAACTGTTCTTGTCGTTGCACGGGTTCAAGTGGCCTTCCCCAGTTCCGGGATCCTCTCAACCTGGCGCTGCCCCGCCATCCAATCCTGGATCCTCCGCTGCCGGCTGCTGCCACGTTGCCTCCCTTACAACCTGCCCTGCCGACCTGGTATCCGTATTGCAAGATCCTGTGGGAAATCGGAAATCGATCACGACTGAGCCGCATTCCCAGAGTCACTCGCCCCGTCTCCCAAGGCCACAAGACGACAAGAAAAAGACTGGAGTAGCGCCTGGTCTGGATTGCCCCAGTGGTACAGTTGAGGCTATTGCCCACTCTGCCCGCGTCACACACACACACAGCGGCAACCGACGCTGTCGTGTTTGTGAAGCTCATTGTGCCGTGGGGTCTAGCTCGCCTCTTCTCCATTTGACCCCCGATCCACTTGTCTGTGAGGGTGGACATGGAAGACGGTGCAGCAATGCAGACCCCTGACGACGCTGCACATTATTCCTATATATTTCCAATCGGTGAGTTGATCCGCCCCATTTCGTCTCACCCAACCATTCGGCCCATGTGCGGCATTGTCACCCTGTCGTTGGCTCCTCGGGTTCCTCCACGCGATCTACTCCCGCCATCATGCGCCAAGTGGCATCTGAATGTGCTTGTGCTCGATCTGTCGAGCCGTTCTCTTTTCTAGTGTGGCCGAAAATGATAGTGCCTCCGTGCCCTTCTCCTCAGCCCTTGTTTTCTCCTGGCCCGGTCATATCCCACGTCGTCAACACTGCCATCCTTTCCTTTTTGTCAGAGAATTGGCTGCTATAGGCTAGGCAGTTGGCCTCTGAGCCGCCGCTGAGCCGTCCCCGCCCCTTCGGAATTGCGTTTTTGGATTGGTCTGCTCGTCTCTCTTGCATCGGGATTTTCATCACGTGGAGCCGAGCCTCCTCTTTTGAGGGCGTCCTGCAGGCATTCTTCACATATGTGGTGACATACACACTCCAACATGTCAAAACGACCATCTGCACAGTCATTACCTACCGGTATTATTACGCTGCTGACACCAACCAATTTTCGATAGGATACAGCAGCTCCTCCGACTGTGGCTACTGCCGCGGCTCTCGCAGTGGTCAGTCTCGAAAACGTGTGAATCATTCCCATTTTCTTTTTCTCCCCAGTCCCCTCGTGTCGTTTCTGTTCCATCCCTCGAAAATTCTTCGAGACTTTCCAGTCACCTCACTAGTGTCCACATGGCGCCCTTCTGAACACATTATGCCACTGCTAGATCCTGGGTGCATAATCTAGCACATGAGTTCTGCCGGGGGATGCCACCCGAGAGTGTCACCGGCAAGGCTATCGAAGTCCAAGATCTCTAACAAACTGTTGATGTAGGTTATTCCTATTATGCCGTAGCTACATCTTTGGCGCCAAGTTTTTACCAGAAGCTGGTTGACCGGTGCTGGAGACGTTCCGGGACTCTCCTTTACCGGCCGAATCAGAAGCACTCTTGTTGCCCGCACTATACCCTCCGTCTGGATTCGCCGAATTTTCGACCTACCAAGGATCAACGACAAGCGGTCAACCGCTTCAATAGACATGTCATTGGCGAGGCGTATGCTAAAGAAGCAACCCGCCTTTACCCCCCGTCCCGCGAGCAGGTACGAAAGCGAGATAACGAATTCGACTTAGTGGCGAGGATCCACGAACCAGAGGCACAATTGCTTCAGTCCTCTCCACTTCCAGCACACCGGTTTACTGTAACTCTTGAGCCAGATACGTTCACCGAGGAGAAGTATCATGTGTTTGAGAACTACCAGCGCGTCGTTCACCAAGAACCACCGGATAAGATCTCTCAGAATGGCTTCAAGAGATTCCTGTGCAATTCGCCCCTGAAACGCGAGACTATGATGGGTCAGGATGGCACCGAGCGTCATCTCGGTTCTTTCCATCAATGCTACCGTCTTGACGGGAAGCTTGTCGCCATTGGTGTTCTGGACCTACTTCCCAATTGCGTCAGTGCCGTGTACTTCCTCTACCACGAGTCGGTTCATTCATTCAACCCGGGAAAGCTCGGCGCCTTGAGAGAAATTGCGCTGGCTCTAGAAGGTGGGTATCGATTCTGGTACTCTGGTTATTACATCCATAACTGTGCCAAGATGAAATACAAGATTGACTACTCTCCCCAATTCGTCCTCGATCCTGAGGCCTTGGAGTGGGATCTACTTGACAAAAAGACCCTGGAGATTTTCGACAAGAAACATTACGTCAGTCTCTCCAGGGAGCGGGGGGTGGTGGAAGGTACTCCCTTTGACGAGAGTCAACCACACCAACCAGTCAGCAACACCAAGGATGGGAACGCCGAGGACGGCGAAGACGAGTTTCTGTTCCACAGCGACATGCCTGGCATCCTATCACTGAAGCAAATGGAGGAGGTGGATATGGACGGGCTGGTTCTTCGCTCGGACTACTCGGACGACTTTTTTTTGGCCTCGGACCTCGTCATCTGGGACACTGAGCATATCTCACAATACGGAACTCTGAAATCTAGGATTGCCGAGCTAGTGGCCGCCCTTGGACCCGATTTGATGGGCGATATCTGCATAGACTTTCGGAAACGGAACAGATCTTAGTACTTTTGTTGGGATCGTGGGGAGACGGGTAGAAAGATGCCTTCGGTGGACAGAATGGGCAAGTGGTCGCATGGCATCCTGTTTAGTCGTTCGGTGAAGCGTGGGTTTGGTTGCGACATTCCGCGTCCTGCATCATAGGGTTTGGTGGTCGTGTGATTATGTATGGGGAAGACAAGGCTTCGGTGACGAAAATAAACATGAGTGGACACATGATGAGGGATGGCGTATTTCTTTAGGATTGGCGTGGGGGAGGAGGATGGCGTTCCACCTGCTGGATACGTACATGTATTGGGTCTGGGAGCATTATAAACTTACTGTACCTAGTAAAAAAGACTATGGCTCTGCCTGGAACTGGAAACCTCAGATGGCAGGCAGCATGATACGAGAGACAAACGCGGATTAGTGCTGCATATGCTGTTCGCCTCACCAAGCCCCGGGAACCCATGCACTAAAAGACCCAATCCTGGGATGATGACTTGGGGGTCATTGTTGCCTTTTTATTTTCCTCTTCGGTAGACTCTTGCGTCAAGGATCAGCAGATGGGGCTGGCGGTGGTGGTCATGAGGTTCAAATTATTGGATGTACGTGTATATACATCCCGCATATGAACATCGGGAGGTCCGGCGTGGCGACGGGAAATGCATGGTTAACGATGCCAAGAGTGTACGTCGACGTGTCGTTATTCAGGGCATCCTTTTCGGGTCCAGCCGGAGACAAGTATTATGGTGGTGGTGGCAGTTGTATACTATGCTAAGGTAGGTAGTACCAACGGTACTGGTGACAGTTCTTGGGAGCTAGGTAGGTACCTATGTGGTTGTCAAGAAAGGATAGGTATTTGTTTGCGCCAGAGATACGAAGTGGAAACGGAGAGGAACCAAAAGATGGCTGACCAGGGGCTGTCTTCTGGAATTGACTGTTCTTCCCGCTGACATGTACATTGATGGCATGGCGTTTATCACCCGGCAGCCCCGTCTGCCACTTGTCATGAGTGGCTTTTGGTTATTAAATAAACAGGTTTGAGTTTCTGTCTTCTGGGCGTGCTCTTGGTAATAAAAACAAATCTATGGGTTGACATGGAGCAGATTAGGTGGGTATGTAAGGTGTCCTTCGACGAGGGCTGTCTTTTGGTCTCCAGCGGTTCAACATGGGGGAGCGGATGGCTCCTTCTGTCGACTCCGTTGTTCTTTCCTCAATCATCAAGCGAGCCGTACCGTTTCGCACCAGGGAAGGTACTTACTCGACCAGAGAAACATGAGGGTCGCTACGGAGTTTTCTTTGCCTTCGCACTTCAATGTCTGGCGTAGTCCCAGCAAATATTCGCAGTCGTTGTCATATATTGAAAAATCCCGTACCTGCCATGTATCGTCTTTGGGCTGATCCATAGCGTCCGGTCCTCTTAGTTGCTCGCTGTGCGATGCCGGTAACGGTGGTCAATCTTGGAACCATCGAAGCTGCCGAGACAGAATCCATGCTATGTCTCTCACTGACAAGCTCCTTTACTATTTCTCTGCCTTCTCATTGGCACCAACCCGGACCGCCAACAGCGACTGAGATATGCCACTCCTCTGCGACGGGGGAGATTTGGATTGCGAAGGCCGGATCTTGCCAGATTGACTTCTCGACGCTAATCAATGGCGAAGCGGCCGAAATTTGCACAAACCTCGAACCATCCACCATCTCGAAACTTATAGGCCTCGCTTATGAGTGTCGAGTAGGTTTATCTACCTGTCTTCCCCCTTCTAACTCTGGGCCGGTCTGACAATCCAGATATGGGAAGACACAGGACTTGAGCTGAGAGTCAACTACTCACCCGCCCCAAATGTTCCTGGGCAGCGCAACCCGCAAACATCGTACTTTCTCCACCATCCCGACCTCTCGTCCGATATGATCGCGCCATCAGATGTCCCCTGCGGCCAGTTTCAGGGGCTGACATGCGAAGTCAATCTCTATGTCGACACCGCCGCCAGAGGCCAAAAAGCG
Source organism: Lasiosphaeriaceae sp. G1095 (assembly GCA_027569635.1). Lineage (NCBI taxonomy): Eukaryota > Fungi > Ascomycota > Sordariomycetes > Sordariales > Lasiosphaeriaceae > Lasiosphaeriaceae sp. G1095. Next base: position 9,005 of record JAPDFK010000246.1, on the reverse strand, counting down.
CAAGTCGACGCACCTGACGAATCGCCCGGAGCGACGAGTTCGAGAACATACACAATCAAGCCCCCCCCAACTTATTTGTATGGCCTCAGACGCAACCCTCGGCGGAGCACAAGAGCAGCTGTGGCTCAGGAGTCAATGGAAAACAAGGCGTCCACGTCGCTCCTCGGATCTGCATCTTTCATGGAGCCGCTCCAAGGCGATTCTCGTTGTATTTTGTCCCAGATTACAGACGTACCAATTACAGAGATGATTACCCTCCTTGATGTCGCACTCGGCAAGTTGTTGGGAGTCAAGAGAGCGGCCTCGGGGACGAGAGTGACTAAAAGCACAGCGTCTCCATCTCTGGTAGACATTGCTCCAGGTGTATGGAATATGCGTTATCTTGGGGTAAGTCAAGCAGAGTCAACGACTACGAAATTTCCTAATTCCAGCTGCAGTCACTTACAGCTCGCGCCAGAGTGATCCCCTCGATAGCCGACGGCATGGCCCGATTGAGAAGTGCCCGATCTCTCAGTCTCCGGGAGAAAATCAGTCGTATCGGGGCAATATGTAGCTCTTCTCCAGTGAAGCAGAACTCAGAGGACCCTGTGAGGGATGAAGTTCGACAGAGATTATGGTTGCTATGCCAAGCTGGCATCCGACAAGGGCTAGCCGTCAAAAGCGACAGCCAGAAGACCGAGACCCAGCTCGCCGAACTTGGACTTTCACCCCAACTTGAGCTGATGGAATTCAGGTTTGCTCCAACTCAATTGGAGGATATACCTCACCAGGACATCGATACAGCTACGATGACATATAACCACATACTGGAGCACAGTCCCTTTTCTGACACCTCACAAAAATCATTCGAAGATAATGACATGCTCGAAACTGAAGAATTTTTCTCACAATACGCAGAGTATAGCGGCGCGGATGACAGGGCTTCATCAGATGACTGGGTGGATGATGCCGAAGCTGACTACTTCTATGCAGATGGACATGGGAACTTCTATTCGATGGACAGTCAGGAGCCACTGGAGTCAAGCGAGTTGGACTGCCCACCAAGCTCACAATGGTCTGAATCAGAGATCGATCGGTGTTCCGAATTGGAGGATGCAAGCGAAACAGACATCGGGGGGTTCTCAACACACGAGCAAAACAACTAAACATAGGTGACTTATTTCCTAGGTAGCTTATAAAAGATGAATAAGGCAGTTCTGCCAATTTTTTTTTAATATATACACCCAGCCTTCTATCTAAACGGAACCTGAGTTGATCCCTTGACTGTTCGAAAAGAAGAAAAAAGCCCTTAATTAAGTACCCGGCACAGCCCGCGGTCATGCGTAGATGGTTGGACAGTGAACTGCAAAAGGAAAACAACCCTTTCCATCGGGAGTTTTTTGGTAACGCCAAAACACATACATAATATGAATCGTCATGTTTCACCCCTGCTGTCGATCTCCTCTGCTGGACTCGAGAGGAACAGACAACCGAAACGTATAGATATGACATCGAATTGCTTCAAAGGAAAAGACGGGGCCCTGGCTCAGAGGTTTTCGTGGTATGATTCTCGATGTGTTGTTGTTCGGGCTCGCTTCGAGAGCCAATTCAGCAACAAGCCCTTTGTCTCCCTTTCCGTCGTCTCTCGGTGGGCAATTGAGTTTGACAGGAAGGGCTTGCACCTCCTTTTTCTCATTCCGACCGCACCCCGTCTTTTCACGCACTTTTTCCCCAGGGTCCTTTGATTTCCTCGTTCTCCCCCCTGTCTGTCTGCCTGTCTGCTCTTATCTCATGGCTGGCGGCTTCGCGGGCTTCGCGGCGTCCTTCTTTTCGCCTCCCTTCTTCTTTTCCTTCTTCTTCTTCTGCTCTGGCTTCAATGTCGCGTGGTGGATGTACCACAGTAGTGTGATCTGCAGGCCGATGACAACGAGCACGATGAGCAGAATGGTGAAGAGAATCGGCTGGTCGTTGAGCACGGCGACGGCTTGCGGCGTCGCGCCAATAGAGCCGAACCAGTCGAACTGACCCATCTTCGACGCGTGTGTGGGTGTATGTGTATGTGTGTGTGTTTTACGTGGTGGGAGGGTAGAGGTGTGGTCTATCCTCTGGTCTTTTTGTTAACCGGGGGTTGTCCTCGAGAGAAAATGGGGCGAGAAGAGTATAGGAGGTGAGATTAGACCGATGTATGTCGTCGTGGACGCGCAAAGGGACGAGGTGTAGATACGAGGCCGCAGGGACGTGTGTGTGTTTCGCTTTTATGTCAGGAGAAGGTATAAAGTTAGGCGGCTTCGCCTGCGGCCACAATAATAGGAATAGTTGCTTATAAAGAAATGAAGATCAGAGAATGAATGGTATGCTGAGAATGGGATGCCAGCAGTGTAGAAATTGGAAAGGAAAACAGAAGCAGAAAAGGAAGAAACGAAGGGAGTGGAACGGCCTAGGCCACTTGGTCCTGGGTCTTGAAACCGGAGACGTCACAATGGAAGCCGTTTCCAGCAAAGTCGCACAACATCCATCGTCCCTGCTGTGCTGCGGGGGGTCTTGAGACACTGGCCTGGCAGGCGTGCAGTCGTTTTTTGCTGGTGAGTGCTGAAGCAACCCACCAGGCGGCAAAAGGGGATGAAAACAGGGGCACCTTTGGACCCCTGCGACGTTTCAGAGTTGCGGCAGACTGACCTGATTCTGATTGTTTAGGTAAGCAGCTGCTGATTGGCCAGCTGGCGGCATCATCTGAAGTGGCCAAGATGGTGTCACATGATCTCGTGGGTGGACTCCCCCAGGTACCTATGTAGGTACCCACTTAATAGCAGCAAACCATGCAGCCAGAAAGTCAAGGGATCGACCAGCTGGACCGACCGAGCTTGGGCCCCAAAAAAATTGCTGGCTCTCGCCGTCGTCCCATCGACAGCTTTCCCAGCACCACCAGACGCGACGTCGGAGCTTCTCGACAACCACCACCACCACCAACACCAACCATTGGGGTTCCGGCTAGCTCAATCAGGCCCCGATAGCGATGAGTGTAGCACGCCCAGTCACCAGGAGCCTGTTCTCCCGGCGCCTGGTTGCTGTGTCGACTCCTCCAGCGCCGCCGCCATGTCACCGATCATTCCACAGCTCGGCGCCTCTATCTTCTCGCCGCCGGCCGCGCTTCAAGAGTGTGCGCGCCAACGAAATTGGCTTGAGTACCAATGCCAAGGTGGAAAAGTTTGCCAGGAAGAACTTCCCCAGGTATACGCCCGAAGAGCTGGCCGAGCTTGGGAAACGATACACCCCCGAGCAGATCGCCGCCCTGGAAGCCGGCGAGGCCGCCATCGATCCAAAAGATCTCACCATACAAGGTCGCCTGCGCGTCGACCCCTATGTCCTGCCTTACATTGATGACTTCAGCGACATACAGCCCATCATCGACAAGCGGCCACAAAAAAACTCTCCTCCCGACCCAAATGCACGCTTCATGAATTTGGACGACTTCACTCTGGACTTGATCAAGTGGTCCGACTCTATCAGGACAGGCGACGTTACTGGGCAGCTGAAGAAGCTGACGGATTTCGTCCCCGAGGAGTTCAGGAAGACGGCCGAGGGGCAATGGCCCGGCAAAGTGAGAGACAGGGCGCGTCAGGACTTCATGTCTTATCTCAAGGCCCAGTCAGCTAAGCCCGAGACGGGAACTGAGGCGATGACCGGACCCACAGACGCCGACATTCTCGAGTACATCCTGGAGCGGTCGTCCATGACAGACAATGATCTAAAGGGCAACTCTTCGCTCGCCCCGGCCCTGCCCAACAAGGTGCCCGGCGTCGCAGGGTTATACAAGAATGCGATCGATCCGGAGGATGAGGGGCTCGACGATACAGGTATTTATCAAGACCTGAAGAAGCGTACCGGTATGACGGTCAAGCAAATTCTGGGCATCACACACAAGACCTTGGTTATACGCTATGTATCGAACCAGACTCGTCTGGGCAAAGTCAGAAGCGCTTCGGTCCAAGTAATTGCCGGAAATAAGGATGGATGGCTTGGGCTGGGACACGCCAAGTCCACTGAGGGCCCTATCGCATCGCAAAAGGCATTAATGCTGGCTATTCGAAACATGAAGCCGATCCCAAGATACGAGAAGCGAACCATCTACGGCAACGTCGAGTCCAAAGTGGGCGCCACCATTGTGCGGCTGAACGCTCGCCCTCCAGGTAACGCAGTCCTCCCCCAAGCTGAAAAGGAAACGGCTTGTTTTTGCGTGGCACTAACAGTTGCTCCAACCAGGCTTTGGCCTTCGCGTGTCTCACCGAATCTTCGAGATGTGCCGCGCAGCAGGAATCCACGACCTATCCGCGACTATGCCCCGTAGCCGCAATCCCATGAATTCGGTCAAGGCCACCTATGAAGCTCTACTAAATCAGCCCAACCCGGACGAAATCGCCAGGGGGAGAGGCAAGAAGCTGGTAGATGTGCGCAAGGTGTACTATGGTGGAGCTGTAGAATAAATCCCCATGTCTAATCATGTAAATCTGTGTACCAAATATAAAAAGCGGCATGTATCTTGGGCTGTCGCGTCCACATCGCTCGAAGCGGGTTTCCTTCTTATTAACCTCCGTCTGAGGTATGACAAGAACAATACGTTTCGATCATGAAGGCGGAAACAGACCGCCTGCCGTTGGGGTTTCGGTTGGTGCCCGTCACTCGCTCGTCTGCTAGTCTGTTTGACAGTGACGACGCCTGGGTGTCAACCCAATCCCCCCTTGTTATTCGCGGTTCCAGTCGCACGGGTTCCTCGAGTAACTAGCCCTCGGCGATGGGGGCTAGAAACCTCATCTATGCCCGTCTGTCAGAAGTAATGCAAGGGCGGGCAATCGGATTGCTCGCTTCGCATATCAACAAAAATATGCATGATCCCCCCATCCTGTAGCTTTGGTCCATCGGGACTCAATTGTGGGCAAGTATCTCTCAAGTCGATGTTCAATATTTATCGCCGTCCGCCGTCCGCCGCCGGGGTTTTTCACCCACGCCCTTCTCCTCCTCCTTCTTGGCCGCCGCCCCCTTGTTGTCCTTGTTCTTGCTGCTGCTGCTGCTGTTGTTGTTGTTGTTGCTGCTGCTGGTGGTCGCCCCAGTCAATCTCCTGCTGCAGCACGATGCTGTACACGCTGGCCTTGAGGAGCGTGAAGACCAGGCTCGTCTTGCGCTCTAGTTCCCGCAACCCGTCGAGGATCTCGGACGTGGGCGCGCTGGCGAGGTTGTCGAGCATCGAGGCGAGCTGTTTTTTTCTCGTCATTCCCCGTCCCCAAGTTTTAGTTACGTCACACACAAACAAAAAGACAGATGTGTAACTTTTCCATATATATATATAGTTATATATATTCTGTTGGTTAACTGACCTTTTTCATATTCTCGGCCAAACGCTCATACTCCTCCAGCACTTCTTGCTCGATCGGCGTCAGCTGGGGTGGGGAGACGAGCAGCGCGTTGGAGGGGGTGGGCGGCTCCATATTGTGTGGGCGGGTGTATTTGTGCGGAAGGAAGGAAGGTTTCCAAGCAAAAGACGTCTTTGTCTTGTCGGTGGTGGCCTTCCAATGATCAAAATTAAACGTCGCAAACAGTCGTGCTCCAAACAAGAGGGGATATCAATCGTAATCTGGAGTTGCGGCGGGCTGGTTCACGCGATCGGGTTTGACGTTCGCTAACGTGTGGTGGGGGTTAATGGGTAGGTACATACAGTGGGTTTGAATTGCCATTCCGCACTGTGTGCTTCCTTACCCCTTTTCCCAAATCATTGGAAGACACATCATGAAACACAAGTAAACAAGACGTCCATTTTCATGGCTTGTTTTACATCATATGCTCCCTTCTTGCTCATTTTATGCGACAAACTAGTTTTTTATTTATTTATTTTACCCCTTGATGAGAGTCGTTGTTGGTTCTTGTTTACCTGCAGTCGATGTGGAATTCGAACAGAGAACTGGTTGGTACTTGTACTTGTTCCATACAAGATGCTGAAGTTTGACCATGTACAAGGGGCCTCTTCTCCTATTTTTTCCCTACTTATATTCCCATTAATAAAATCTTTTTAGACCCTTAGTAAGTCTTGGTCTTTCGTCTTCCCTGCTTCTTAATCGCGGCAACACCCCGAGGAACGTCGTCGCACATTCTCGGCCTGTTGCCGACGACCGACTTGACAGCGCCGTACCATCCCAGCTCCTGGCGCTTCCACGCCTTGGGCTTTGACCCATCGGTCGGTAACTCCAAAATCATCTGAGGCGCAGGTGGTGTTAATTCTGTGTTTGCGCGGTATAGTTGTGGCGAAGGCACAATCTCCTCTATCTCTTTCCCATCCTCTTCTTCGTCGCTGTCCGTGTCGTCGTTGGTATTGATATTCACGGCGTAACCCTCATCCTCCGTAGCTGGCGGCGTGTCGATGACTTGTTCTATGTCATGGTTTATGGATATCATCGATATAGCATGGGGAAAGAACTTGGGTATGGCAAGTTGCTCGTCTGGCGGTGGCAAGGGATTCACAGTCTGCTTCTCCCCCTCCGCCTTCCCCTTCCCCTCATGCTCTTGTCTCCGTTGCCAGGTGACACTCCGGGGCTCCTTGAAATCGACCTTGACTGGTACGACGGCATCTCCTCGCATCTCGTTGGACGACGGCACAACGTGCTCGGTGGCGATTTCGACCCATACCTCGGCCTTGCGGATCGTGTCGGCATAGATGAGGAGCACGCTGAATATCGCGAGCGGGACCGCTACTGCCCAGAAGACGAAGAACTTGGGGCCGTCTGGACCAAATGTTTCGCCCATTGATAGAATGCCCGATACGATGGGCATGGGGATTAAAATACCGCCTAGGTAAGAGACGCGGTCGAGCGCTCGCCGGTTCTCATCAGATGTATGCTGCTCTGGCCTCGAAGGGTTATTAGCACCTTTGCCACTCTTGAGAGATGACGCATTTAAGGTGTTGGTGCGTATGATCTTCTTCAAGCTATTTGCTGTCCTTGTCGTGGTTGTTGTGGGGACTGGCGAGGATGAGGTGGGCATCAGTGGTATCGTCGACAACAGGGCGGCACGACTGTGAACTCGGGACTGGAGTCTGGTCCAGTCTGGACCGCCGCCGCCCGCGGCTTTGGCATGACCGTAGCGCTCGAGATACTCTGCCATATCTGCGTTTTGTTCCAGCGACTGCAGCATCTGCCAGTAACAGGCCGCGGTCTCGCGAGAGCTGCGCAATGACGACGGGTGCCCAAGGAATTCAAAGAGTATAAGCCATTTTTCATACGCTGCTTCTTGAAGGATTCGCAGCAAGAATTCTCGTGAATTCATCCGAAAATTTTCTTCTGCGTCGGTGTCATCTTGCGGCGCCTCCATAACATCTACCTCGAAGCTAGGAATTTCATCTCCCTCAGCTAGCTGCACATCCCACTCATTATCTACCATATTCTTATTTTCAGGCGGGTTAGCGCCGATCTTTGTGTCATGCGATCGCACCGAGAACGGCTTTACCACAGACGCCATCGGCCGACGTGCCTTGCGCAGGCCTGATGTTAACGGGCCATCGTTCCACCTTGGTCTGTCCAAAAACAGTATGTCAACTCGGGCCGTACTCCAAAGCGAGGCACGGCAGAAGACAGCAAAAATATCCCCTCGCTCTGCCGCTGCTACGGGCAATATTTTCGGGGTGCTTGTCAAGTCGATAAACCCCTTACTAGTTGTCTCGCCGCCGGCAGCAGACTGTTGTTGTGTGCTGGCATCGAACCCCTGAACTAACTCTGGGTACTCGTACACACAGAAAGTGGTAGTGTTGTCGTGCCGCCGTCGTCTCCTTGCTGGGCGATACCTGTAGCGACCGGCAAAGGCTTCGATAAAGGCTGGGTCAACGTCGATGCAGCTGCGGACAGCCTCGACAAACTCTGTTGGCAAGCCGTACAGAACAAACAATGGCCGATGGAGACCCTCCTCCCAAATCTTGCCGGATGCCAAGTCAATACCGGCACGAAGATCTTCTGGCGTTTCCAGGTAAGTCTTCTTAGTTCGTCCCTTGGCGCCAGGGTCTCGTTCCAAGACATAGGCCGGCGGTGTGGCCTTGCTGCCCTGCTGCTGCGAGGCGGCGGCGTCGCTTTTGCGCGAGCAGCTGGATCGCCGCTTGATGTGATACACTGATTGTGCTTGTTCTTTGTGAGGGGTTTGCCCCTTGCTGGAGACGCTGTGAGGGTGGTTCGTGTTTACACTTAACAGCATGCTGCTTATCCGCCGACGACTGCCGCAGGGTAACAAAGAAGTCGACAGCGAGCTCTGGAATATACTTGCTATACTTCTTGAGCATGTGTTAACGTACTACGGCGGGGAGACGAGATGGAAAGTGAAGACTCACTCCTCTTGGTCTTGTTATTTGGTGCCGAGTAATGAGGGCGAGAATTGGAACCTGAAGAGTTAAACTTGACTCAAACAAGGAACAGAAACCCGATATACCAAGACCTTGCTGTTCTAGGTGCATGAATTCAAGCAGCAAAATGGAGGAAACAAAAAGGAGTGTGGCCAAAAGGAGAGGCAAGTGCCCAGAACAAGAACTGATGGTAGGTGAGCTGGAAAGGACAAAAAGAGAGGAAACTTGGATGGAATTGGGCATCTAGGTACATAGAACCTGTACCTGAACCCCAAAATGCCGCCTCAGAGGCACGCACCTACCTGCCTGTTATTTAACTAGGGCAGAGAACGGGGCAAGGCTGGCACGAGCGAGGCTGTGCGTCATAGAATGATATGTACTCTAGGCAGGCAGGCACGCCGCACACCCAAGTCAAGGCCGAGACTTCCCTTCTCATTCATTCGACTGGGATTCCATCACCCAGTGGAAATATAGGTAGAAACTGTCTGAACTAACAGATGAATGGAGGTGGGAAGGGGGGGGGGGGGGGGGGGGGCAAACGTACCCCGGGAAGGAAAGGCACCCTCCATTTTAGCCCCTGACCCCGCTTTACACGTGCCCCGGGGGGCAATTTTCCACAATTTTTTTTCCCCCCTGATTTGCCCATTGCCGGTAATTT
>JAPDFK010000245.1:0-72742 GCA_027569635.1 Lasiosphaeriaceae sp. G1095 | reverse complement strand
TATTCAAACCCCCCCACTGTGGGTGGGCGGGGCGCGTTAAATGTCTTTTACCATCCCCCCGTTTGTTATTTTTCCCGGTGTGGGGGTCTTTTCACACCCCAAAAAAAAACACCCCCCCCCCCCCCCCCCCCCCCCCCCGCCTGGGGGGGCCCCCCCCCCCCCCCCCCCCCCCCCCACTCCCCACACCCTCGTCCTCCTCCGTTATCGAACACTCCAGAGATACACACTCTAAAGTGAGACGGACGGACGGATTGTCGGAAGTTGGCGAAGATCACTTCTCGTTCTGGAGAAGATGACTATATCTCAGAGTGCCTATGGACCAGCCCTTTACCTTGGACGGAGCAAGCCTTGATGCCACCCCAGCCCACCTAGGTGTCTTCACCGTCCTGCCCAGTCAGCAATGGCGGTGGACATGGACATGGCAAAGCATGACGGCGGGAATGAAGAGAACAGGCAATAGCTGCATGCTGCTCCCTCTTCCCTACCTCCATCCTCATAAGAAAATGGGAAAACGAGGCGGCAGTGATCCATTGCCCACCTGCACTACTTTCACGTCCCCGTTCAATGGCCTACCGTGACATGGCGATAATCACGCGCGACAGAGAAAGACAAAATGATCACAGCACAATGTCTTCTTCCCCGCCCCTCGCCTCCCCTTCACCGTGAGCAAAGAAAGAACGGGGCGACCTGGTTTGAAGGGTAAGCGAGGAGTGAAAAAAGTCGACCAACCAACCTAGCCTTTTCGTTCTCTGTGGCGGAGTCGGGGGTGACAGCGAGGACAACAGACAGGCAGGGAGAGAAATGCCCCGTTGCCCTGCTTCTTTTCTTTCCTAGTCCCGAGTTAACTCGCAGTTCGAGGCTTGCTATTCTCGCTCGCTCGCTTATCCATAGGGGCTTAAAGCAAGACGAAGATGCAAGCGAGAAAGCTCGCGGGTGGCTCCTCTCGCCTCGGGAAAAAAATGCATGGATGAGAGGATATCTCGAGTCCATCTCTCCTCCATTCTGGGGCGTTTGCCGCTGGGTGAGAAAAAGAACGCGGGGAGACAAACAGATTGAACCAGACCAGACCAGCCAGCCACTCAGACAGACATACAGGATCCGGTGGTATTTTGGGCGGGCGCGACAAAACGCAAAGAAAGCAAAGCCTCATCTACGGCCGTCGTTGCTCGCCCGGCACTTTTCCAGCCGAGACAAGACAGGAAAGGGGGGCAAGGTAATGTTCCTGAAAATCAAACGTCTCTACTGGCCAGACAAATGGCCCAATGGTCACCGGAAAGTTCTCCGGGGCTATTTCTTTCTTATTATTGGTATTCTTGTTAGTTGGGGGGTGTGGCGGCAAAAAAGGGGGGGGGGGAAGAGAACATCATGAGCAGATACGTGATAGGTATGTAAGTAGATACACGCACCGCTCTAGTTCTAGATATTTACCTTCCTTCCTTCTTTTCGCCGATGGCGGGGGCTGTACATGTCATAAAGAGGACAAATTAAGTGCGGCGGTCCAGTCAGCAAGCAAGTAAGAGCAAGGATCCGAACCGCCTCTCATCATGCATATTAGACAAACAGACGGACAAACAGATGGACCAATCTCGCCGTTGTCAGTTACCGAGAAAATGGTACATGACTTTGTGCTGTGTTGTGTTGTGTTGTGCTGTGCTGTGCTGTGCTGTGCTGTGCTGTGCTGTGCTGTGTGCTGTCTGTCTCGCTTTGCATTAGGATAACATTCCAGGCCCAGGAGATAAAAGCTTTTTATAATATTTGCAAGTCATTGGCTCTTTAAATATACTATAATGTTCTTGCTTGCTGACATGACAATATTGTTATCAATGACATGTGAAAATGAAGCGCCCCCTTGGCTTGGCCCCCTTTTCAAAGCACACATACTTACCTAACATAGCACACATACATACCTTACATACATCAACTGGGCAATTTTACGTCCATCCGTCCATCCAACCTGTGCAAAGCATTATCAAGACATAAAAGAAAAAAAATGGTCACAAAAGGTAAAATGAAATACATCAGTCTGAATTAATACGAGAGAGATCAAGTATATATAAAGAAACAAGGCCCTCGCTCGTTTCCTCTTTCACCGGGCGCCTCAAATTTTTTCAGTCAATAATACTTGTAGTCGCTTCCACTCCAAGTGACATAAATGACCAGCATGGTAGGCCCGCCCCATCCATGACAGAATAGCCCAAACGTGTGCTCTCAAGGGTTTCGGGGCCAAGTAAAAAGAAACACGCCAGGGGTGGATATCAAGATGATAAAAACAAAACGACATCATAAATTATTACGCGGGCCACGACCGCCTCGCTCACAGTGATTGGTATCAATGGGATCCCTCTCTTCCTTGCGTCTGCTATGCCGATAGCCTCAACTGTGCTTGAAGTTGCATGCGCTTAGATGTGCTTAGAGAGCCACGGGCGGCTTCTCTGCCTTCTCAGATGCAGTAACAGAAGGAGCTGAGACGGCCGAGTCGGTGGTTGTCTTGGTGTTCAAGGGCAGCACCTTTTCGCCTTTGGTCTCGGTGGCTGAGACCGGGGACACCACAGTCGGGCTCGCAACCGTGTTGTCTCCAGTGATGCCAGCCACCTGGCCCTTATGCTCTGTAGCGATGGTTGGCTTCTCGGTTGCAGCCGCCACCACCGCCGGTACTGCCGCCGCCTCGACTTTTTCCTCAACAGGGCTGGGTTCAGCAGGGCCAGTAGCGCCGGCAGCGTTGCGAATGACGTTGAACCACTTCTCGGCCTCGGCAGGGCTGTGCGCCTTGAAGGCGAGCTCCGAGTGCCCAGTGAGCTTGCTGCTCATCGTCTTGGACCTGTCTTTACCCTTGATATTAAACTTCTCGCCGTTAGGGGCGCCGATAATGGCGTCAGGGAGGTAGATGGAGAGCTCAGGAGTGGGATCCTTGCGCAGATCGTCGCTATCCTTGAACTCGTGGAGGAACTTGGACGGCGTTACCACGTAGTAGCCAGTCTGCGTGCCCCATGAAAGTTTGTTTCGGCTCTTGCGCTCAAGGGTTCCCTCGATCAGGGCCTTGGTCGACGAATGCTCCATGTTGGGGAACTGAATGCTATCCACCGTCCGGGGGTTCTCGTTGGGGTTGATCAGGACATCGGCGCTGCGCGCCACAAAGCCCTTCCACTCAAAGTCGGGAGGGATACGCTGCGCGGCGCCGAGCATATCGGCATAGAGCGCGCGGACCTTTTCGGCTTGGCCTCCAGCGAACTGGTTGAAGGCCTCCATGGCTTCCTGAATCACGCGAATAACATGAGTCTCGAACGTCTGGAAGTTAGCCTGGACGGCGATGAGATCATTGCGGTGATTGTTCTCCTCCATGACCTGCTTGCTCAGCCTGTGGATAACTCCACGGCGGATGACGTAGGGGTCATCATTGGCTTGCGCCTTGTAGCCTGTCGACTCGAACGAGGCTGTGTGCTGGCCGAGGAGCTCGATGTGCTTCTGGGTATAGGCCCGCGCCTTCTCTACCTCCTTAGCTCCCTTCTCGGCGCCATGGGACAATTCCTTGGCCTTGTGTTTGATCTCCTTGTGAAGACGCTCAATGATGGGGAGCACGGAGCCCTTGATGTGCTTTTCGGTCTCCAAGTTGGTGTTGATGAGGGATTGAGTATTGACGCGCATGTTCTCGAAGAAACCAGCGACGCCGCCGAGGCTGGTGTCGAAATGCTGGCCTTCCCTCAAGGGCTTAGAGATGGTCTGTTTGAGGCATGTCAGCAAAAGCGAGACGACACAGTGGAGTCGAGAGAAAAGGGGCACAATATTGTACCTTCAACGCTCTCTCATACTCCTTAGCTTGGGCCTTGTGAATTTTCTCGACAGCCTCCATGTAGTCCTCCAGATAAACCACGGCGTGCTTCCATGCTTGGAGCCGTTGGGCAAGGAGTCCGGCAGTCTGGATCGAGCAAGCCAATATCAGTCACAGAACGAATGTGTTTCCACCAAGCCAGCGTCACCATCTTGACAGTGTAACAAGGGGGGTAACTTACATGGCTAGGGTCGGCGTCAGGGACAGCTTCGTCGCTGAGATTGCTCGCCAGAGTCGACTGTCTCGACGGGACAATGGGCGAATCCGCAGTAGACATGATTGCGGTTTCGAGGGGTTCAATCGATGATTGAGGAGAAAAGGGTTGTGCGACTGAGCGGGGTCTGTTCAGGCGTTGTAATTATTATCTAGGGAAAAGACTAGAAATCCCAGGCGGGTGGTAATGATGCCAATTTCGTCTGATGTTTGCGACAAGCACAAAATAGGAATGCGACAGGAAAACAGTTAGGTGGCAGGGTAAATAGGTGGGATGAAGTGGGGGAGATGCAGGTTGATGGCTTGGGATTAAAAACGGTTCGTCCCAACTTATTAGATGCGAAGATCAGATGAAGTCATTGATTGCATTGGGGAAAGAGGAAAACAGGTTCTGCGCGGGTATTTGTATGAGCACCCTCTTCTTGTATAGTACCTAAAGTACCCAAGTCGAGTCCCCATATTCTTGGGGGAGGGGGGGAGGGGGGGAGGGGGGGGGGACGCCTCTTGCGACAGCAGTGGGACGATTGATGTGGGTTTCAGAGCATCGCGTAGCTCAAGCGCGAATAAAGAGCATTGAGAGCGTGAAGTCTGTGCTGCCATCTGTAGCCAACCCCCTGCGAGGATCCTCGATCGGATAAGGCCATGACGTAATTGAGCTAGCTCCCCATGCACCCACCATGCACTATGCACTGCGGGGTTGGAGGGGCTTGTCCGCCTGAAAAGTTGTTGCTGAATTCAGACCTGGCGACATTTAGCAATGCATTCAAGCCTGAGCTACTACGAACTATTGATGCCCAGCATAAAGAATCAGCTAAGGCCATTTCGGAGGATTATACACACTTTTTCTTCAAGACTGACTGACTTAATACGTCCTTTTACAGCATGAATAGGTAGGCAGACCAATTATCTCCTTGCGAAAAGCCCCTGGTTATGACGTAATAAGACCCTGATATTTCCATTGGCCTTGGTCTTTATTTACAGACAAAAGTATTTGCGACCTGACATTTTCACAGGGTTGGGCTGCAATCAGTCTTCCATTGTAAAAAAGAATTTAATACGTTGGTAGGTCTCTAGGTATCTAGAAAAGGACTCAAAAGGATCACAAGCGCCAGACCACTGCACGCTATCTGCCGGCCCGCCTTCAGGCTGGACCGGCTTGGGGGTTCGACATGCGTCATGTAAGAGTTTATTCTCTTGTCGAATTTCTCTCTATCTTTGTATAATTAATTGGCTGGACCTCGTTGGGCGTCGCCTCTTATGCGCAAGCCCAAAAACCACCCTATGTCCTCGTTGATTGAAGGGGTATCGTATAAATATCAACGCGACGACATCGCCATGCGCTCCGCCGGCGCTCGCTCGACTCCGAAATGAACGCGTCCAACGCCGACTGAACGGTCCGCAGTCTCCCAATGAATGTTATTTCTCGATCTTGAGCCCAGTTAATTGCCCAGCCCAAACCCTCCTGAACGCCGTATGCTTGCAAAAAGATGACGATGAAAGAAAAGAAAAAAGGAGAAAGCCAACAACAATAATAATACAACCAATTTTAGTGACGGCGCCGAATGCATGGGGTGAGGGTTCCCTAAACCATGCTCTCCCGCGCGCGCATCAGCTCCAGCTGACGGCCGCGCTCGTCTGAGTGGAAGGCATGATGAGGGAACAAGAAGTTGCGAGACAATTGCCGTCTGCGACCCAACGTTCTCCTACGGATGGGCTCTGGCCTGACGGACTCTTCAACTCTCGTGGCTAGCGGATCGATGCCGTTATCATGAGCTGGGGGCGACGGTAGGGATAACGGCAATTGCTCTGGAGAACCCGGGGCGCTTGTCGCTGTCACGTAATCCGGTAGCGCAAACGCCGCATTGAACATCATCGGCCTGATAGGCGTCTTGACGGCTGTTTGGTAGCTGGGCACCTTGCTAAGCTCGGATATCTCGGGGTAATCGAGATGCTCTGGCGTGTTGGATCCAGATCCGGATGACCCCTCATCGCTATTCTGTCGAGAAAGCGGCGCTGATGGAGCTACTAGCGGAGGGGTTGACGTGCTGCCATGTTGGCGGGGAGTGGCGGCTCCCGAACTCCCACCCGCCGAGCTGATCGAGTTGTACGAATTGCTCCGATGCGACGCGTCCAGCGTCATGCTTTGTAGCCTAGACGAAAGTGCCGCTGGAGTAATTGCCACACTGGCCAGAGACCCGAGATTCTCGGCTGAGCCAGAGCGAGAGTGACCGTACAAGGGGCTGGCCATGCCGGATTGGGTGTGTGGTGTCTGCAAGCCGCCTGCCTCGACGTCCTCGTAGAGTTGGTCGAGGACGTGCTCGCCGTAACCCGGCGGAGCGAAGGCCGCCACCTCTTGTGAAGAGGTTCCGCTGGGCAGCTGCCGGACAAGGTTGCCCTCCTCGTCCAGCGGCATATTCGGGGAAATGAAAATCGTCACCGGGAGCGTTGCGCGAAGTTCCGAGATATGTTTGTCGGGGTTCTTGAGCGCTACCACCAGCTTCAGTTTATGCCGGATCTTAATCCCTTGAGCATTGACGTCCTGGAGGCATTTGCCCAACTTCCTCGGGAGATCCAGAGCAGTGTTCATGACCCAGCCTTCTTGGCCAGTATCTTCGATCATGTTCTGCCAATGCTCGTCCTTGTTAACGGGTATGGTCCACGACGCAATTTCCATCTCTTTCTTGTGCTCTCGCACGCTGTGACCGGCGTGCGACTGTGTTATGATATCATGGACCTCTATGAGCCTGACGGTAATATCACCAATGTCTAGGCCTTTTAGGAGGGGTGTGAATCTCGTCTCTAGGGGAATGGAGCTGCCAAAAACAACGGCCTTTTGGGGCACAATGATCGAGTATTCCACCTTGTTGGGCCAAATGTTCTCGACGCTCATGGCGTGTAGAAATTCGAGGGCGGACGACTCGAGAGTACGGATGATGCGCAGTCGTTTGTAGGCGTGCAAATCGTAGGCCAGCTTTCCCCGCGCGACCGTAGCCTTCAGCTTGTACGTGATACTTGCCTCACGCATGCCCTCGACGCTTTCGGTCGTGTGTCCCGGGAGCATCAGCTCGAAAGGCCATTCGTAGTTTCCGGCCGGCAGTGTAACGCCCCTTGTACTGGTGCCAGAGAGGTTCGGCGAGGTATCGGGCGCTCCGATGCCGGCGAACGGGCTCCATTTGTGCGAGAATATCGTGGCGGTCTTGTCGACTTTTAGGTTCGATATCCCGGTGGGCGTCACTTTGGTGTCGGTCCAGCTAGCGATTGCGGTCAGTTTCTTGCCTGCATTTGCATTTGACTCGGGGGAGGAGGACCAAAGATCACATACCCGAAATGCAGTGTTCCCGTTAACCTCAAATGCACATCCTCGATCTTCAGGGGCGATGGCAGGCACAAGACGACGGTGCCTTTTAACAGCTGACCAGAAGATTCATGCTCGTTGCCGCGGAAAACGATAAAGTCATTCTCGAGTCTGGGTCCGCCCGTTAGAAGTTGCCCAGTTCAGTATAGAAGCGCAGAGCGCAAGAAAAGACATACCGGATCTCGAAGAGGGTGAAGGAATGTCTCCCGGTCACCGAGGTAAATGGGTTGAAGGAAGGCATTGCCAGACAGGTCGTAACAGGAGAAAGAGATGCTCTACTGTTGCAGGAAGAGAGACGCGGGGAAGCCCGAGTAGTGATACTGATCTATTCCTGTCATCTACCCAGTGTGTCTAGACGGTAGTAATCATATGTAAGGATGTGGGTAGGTTGGGGGGCAGGGCTGCTTGGGGCGAGGGCGAGGGCGAGCGGCACGTAATACACTCGTTGCCGTTGGCGATCCTGGGCAGCTAGGTTCCTTTCAGGAGCAGGAGGGGCCGAAGTGTTATCGACGGAGAGTGGGATCGGGTGCAGGATGTTTGGCGGGTTTGCAGAGGAAGTAAAGAGAAAATGACAACATTACGGGCAAATTCTCGCAAGAGCAAGGGAGTCAGAGGAGTAAGGTAGGTAGGTAGGTAGGATGGATGAATGGGTTGGGAAAGGCGAGGCCAGAGTCAGGTAAGGTACCGCCTGTCGCACGACAAAAAATCTCAGGTAGTGTATGAGTACGTGCGAAGACAACTGCAGTACCTGAGTAGCGCGACGCCGATCAGCCCAGGGGTCCATGCAAGTCTCAAGTCAGCAGGAAGCGAGCAACCCAGCTCATGCATGTCCAATAAGGTAAGCCATCCCAGTGGCAGCGACGCCCAGAGGTACCTATACGGCGGCAGGCGGAACATTGGTTCAGCCCAGAACTCAATCCAATTATAGGTCCAGCAGCACGACTCCGTGGGCTGCAAACGGCCCCGGCAGGTAGGTATACTTACGTTTGGGATGGGTTCCAGGTATGTACTGTACATGTACCCTTCCGTACTCTGTTCCAGTCAGATGCAGCCGCGAACCAGGAGGACTCGCACGCAGGAGACGCGGACAGGACGAATACATTTTTCGCAACTATGTAACTTTTGTTGTCGACGTAGGTACCGTATCTTATCTTGCAAGGCTTGAATTGTGCGATAGCGGAAGGCGAACTTCGACATCATCAGATTGAAGTGGCACAAATATGTGGGTTTAAAGTGGGAAGCGAGGGGGAAAATCGGAACCTGGAAGGGCCCGTTTTCTGTTTTCAGCATACAGAAAAAGGGTGCCCGGCCGGATGCGTGGGGTTCAGTGTCGATAGTTTCATCGTCTTTTAATCAAAGTGACTCGGGCATCCATTCGTAACCAGCACAGATAGGTTAGTAACGGCCGCTACCAGAGTAAAGATAAGTGCTCAGTATACGGATACATTCAAACCGAATCGACTCTTCGCCTGTGAATGTGATGCACACGTGGTGCCCGCCAACAGAGAGCAACAACAATCCAAGTTACCAACATCACATCAGAACGGGCAAACGGGGTAGCGTGAGCATTGCTGTGTCTCTGGCAATGTTACAGCAGGATGCTCAGCTGCCCTCAA
Source organism: Lasiosphaeriaceae sp. G1095 (assembly GCA_027569635.1). Lineage (NCBI taxonomy): Eukaryota > Fungi > Ascomycota > Sordariomycetes > Sordariales > Lasiosphaeriaceae > Lasiosphaeriaceae sp. G1095. The sequence continues at coordinate 63,732 of JAPDFK010000245.1, read as the reverse complement.
AACGTCGGTGCGTTTCCAGAACCAAAAGAAATGTGTGCTTGAAAGGAATCTTGGCGCTGATCCAAGCCACCCACATTCTGCCATCAACCTGCACCCCCACTAATCGACGGGGTCTAGAAGGCTGCCTAAAACAGCAGGCGGACAAGGACGGCAGCATTCTTTCGGTTTCACCGTCCATGCGTGGCAAGCGTGGCAACCAACACACAGACATTCTGACCTTCATCACCAATCCTCATGATCATATAGCGCGCCATCAGCGGCTTCACAATATCACGTTTCCATTTCGACACGCCATGGGGCCGCATTGACTGATGTCTGATGTCGTGTCTGTCTGCCAACAAAGACAGAAGGTCGCTGCCCAACTGCGCCTTGGGGTTGCTGACGCGAAACATGAACAACGAAGAGGAGGTTAGTCTACTGGCCAGCGCCTCACGGTGAGAATGAGAAAATACGACCCTCGCCCTGCTCCCATCCATGGATTTTTCTATGGAAGCGAGATGGAGCAGATGGACAAACTCGCCCGCCGCCACCTCGTCAGCCTCGCCAAACTCAACATTTCCATGGCTAAAGTGCCCAGAGGACACCTCAGATATTAAATCCGCTCAGATACCGGGATCACCGCCCCCACCACATCAAGAAGGGCCCTTCTCTTTAAATCTTCAGTGTTCTTCACTTGTGTTGAAGAAGGCTTTGGCAGGCTTGGCGGCAGGACCCACAGCTCCCGCTCACCGACGTTTGGCGCAAAAGGCCCCTAACGTGCAAGGCCAGGTTATCGGCAACTCGGCTGAAGATCGCCGATCGATGCCGAGACGGAAGCCGCTGATGAGGCCCCATCTTATTATCCTGGCGGCTTTTCCAACTCTGTTGAAAGCGCCTCGGCTTGTTTGACACGGCCATATGATTCTCCTCGCTAAACAACGGGCCCATCACATTCTTCCTTTTGCCAGGTAGTATCACCACAATTCCAATGGCGAAAAGACAAACAAGCTCAACAGTGACGCAAAATCAGCCGAAACCAACTGGCAGGGTTGCTTGTAACGCTCCGAGAATCGGTGGTCGTTCCCAGCGACCCTATTGGACAATTCACCGACCACACCTTTACAAGCATCGAGAGTGGTTATAAGCGCTTCACGGAGAAACGAGCAGATAAGAGCCTGCTTTTTTCCACAGTGCACGTACACTGCCTCCAAGACTCATTGATCGGCTGCTTGACTCACACTTGCGGTTATTTTCTGTGGAATTGAAGGCGTGGATGTTTTGACACGCACGTGCATGGGGGACGACAAGAGGTTGGTGAGATTTGACGAGGCTATCACGCCACACCTTCCCAGTCAAACTCCACTTCACGGGACCGTCCAGGGATGATATTGCAAGTGACGCCCGAGGCCTCATCAGCCTTATGAGAGAAGCCTCTGGCACATGTGGCGAATCATTTCTCCCACCTTGGCGGTGTGCTTGCGACGCTATGCTGGAAGCCAGAACAAAGGCGAAACGCGAAATTAGGCTTTCCGCTGTCAGAGTGGAAAAGTAGAGTTAAGTGACAGGGAGGTAACCCGTACCGCACAAGGACAAGGACAAGCCTCGGGATAGCCCGGACTGCATTTGTTGACATGCCGAATGTCCCTGCTTCCGACAACAAAAAACACCGATCTACTGTGTAGTCTGTCGCTCCCGATCAATCATCATCCATTTCGGGAGCCTGGCAAGCCTGGTTAATCTCATACTGACTGGCCCATCCCCAGTATATTACTACTACCCAACAAAGGAGAAGATGAATAATGATGAGTCCTTGCAAGGGCCACTGATACGAGCCTCCTCCGGTCCCAAGATCGCCTCTCTCCCGTCCCTGGTCCTGAATTTAGAAAACACTGCATAATTGCCCTGAAAACCGGACATGCAGGTAGTGCTTGCTCTACGGACATTTATATCAGACAGAGAACCTTAATGGAGCCCCGAGCATGTGGTGCGGTGACACAAAATAAATGCGGGACTGACGTCTTACTGCATATTGTGTGTGTAGACATACATACATACACCAAACCCTAAATACTAGACTAGATTATCAAGTAAGGTACCCAGACATGCCAGATCAAACAATGTGGATGAGCAATCTACGGATAACTGCGAGTCCAATGTACCTATGTACCTTTGCTATGAAGGCTCTGGCTAACATAAAGATGCGTGCACTTTACCCTACTTGAGTACCTGGACGTTACGGACGGACGTACCAAATGTCAAATGAGTATTCCGAGGCTTTGAAAAGCCACTTTCAACAAGACCATAGGTACATGTAGGTAACTACCGTTTATTAATTCAATGTTCCTTAAGCGCCACTGAAGTCTTGTTTTATAACTCCACTCTCCTCGTCGCTAAGTAAACAATTCCCTGTCAGCCAACACCCTCCAAGGCTGAGCTCAGAAAGGACCTCGATCAGGTATAGAATATTCCAAATATTTATTTTCATATTCTCTGTAATCAGATAACTATTCGAGCATCGTTAAAAGAACCCAGCTCATATGTACTATACTGTGGCTACTGAAGGAGGTAGTGATTATCACAAACTCCACATCTCGTCTCACTGCACCCCACTGCGGCCAATTCTTTCCACCTTGGTCAAATAAGTGAAATCTCACGTCTCACACATTGCGTCCTTCAGATCTCACAATTAATACCCTCATTCTTTGTCAGTCTGCATCTCCAGACTGTTTCATGCATACCAACTACAGAGGCCAGTGGTATTTTGTATACTCGTACACAGCAAAACCCAAATATGCTACATCATCCATATACGTGTGCATAATGTCACACAGTTGCTCTTCACAGTCTCTCCATTGCTCACACTTCAACAATCGGATCACAGACTCCCATGAGCCAGCACTATCGGCTATCACCATCTTCATCCCCCTGGGGCGACACGTCGGACGGGCGACTCCACGTCCTAATATGACCTAACATGCAGATTAGCTTCCACCCAGTATAGAAAGATGTCTGCTGCTAGAACATACCTGATTTGCAGCTTGTGAGGATGGCGTCCTCTGTGAAGTCAATCCAACACAGCGGGTCCTCGTCAATTGTTTTACTCTGTGACGGTGTCAGTCCTGCCTGTAGCCGCCTGAGTCACAACGACCGAGACTAGATAGATCGTGCTTACCAAAACGGGGGGAAGCATCGCTGTCCTGGACCTCGGTTCCACGGGATGTGGGAGTACTTTCTCCTTCTCCGTGGATTCCCCACTATCGGCCCGCTGCATGGATGCCAGGCGGGACGAAACAGAGCTGCCCCTCTGATGATGATGCACGGAAGCCTACGGTTACTATAGTTAGCAACGCAAAGAGAAGTCTGATACATCATTATAACATACAGCCTTAGGTCGGTGCAGCATGCCAACGCTAAAATCCCAGAGACATATTCTTCTGTCCTCGCCAACGCTGCCAAAACGGTAGTTTTTGTCATCGCAACGCCAGGGATCGAAGGCCACCGATGTGACCCACGAGTGATGGCCGTGACAGCGGGCGATAAGTGCGGACTCGGACGGACACCAGATGGAAATGAGGTCATCCTGGCCGCCCGTCAGGACGTACTTGCCATCCGGCGACCAGCACACACATATTAACCCGCCGTAGTACGAGTAGAATAAATCTAGAAGCCTAATGGAAGTGGAGAGGTGAGCAAAATACTTTCCCTGACAGGAGCGGGGCTTTTCATCTTACTCCTCTTTCAAATAGTCGATCATCCTCAGCGATCCATCTTCCGAGACAACTGCTAAATGTCGGTGGTCGGGGGAGAACGCAAAGGCGTTGATGCGTTGATTAGACAGTTTCCATACGGCCACGGGGTTGGTCTTCTGGTTCTTCGAGTGAACGGATTTGTTGACCTGTATCTGAGCCGAGTGGTTGAACTTTCCTCCATTGATGCTGCCGCCATTGACTGACTCTCCGTTTGTCTGCTGTGGCGCTCCACCTCCCGCTGCTGCTGCTTCTTCTTCGGCCGAAAATATAGCGTCCTCCTTCTCCTTATCGTATACAACGAGGGTCCCGTCCATGTGAGCGGCCATAAAGAGATGTTCTGAGCCAGGTATCCACCTGATCTCAGAGACGGGCGTACCGTTGATGATGCCCTGTAATTTGGCGGCAAGTAAGCTTCGCGATCCTGCACGTAGGGTAATGCTCGGATAGGTACGGAGCCGGGAGAGAATCTCATACGTTTTTGTTGAGACGGGTATATCGTTGCGAGATGGGCTCCCACCATATGATTTCGCCTGTTGAGAAGCCCATGATTATATCGATGTGAGACGAGCTCTTGGTTATCCGGTTTACATCATGGCAGAGGCAATGGGCCTTGGTGAACAAGATCTTGGTCAAGTACTCGGCCTGTGTTTCGGTTAGAGTTGGCTTAGAGAAATGCGATGGCACGAGCTCCCCTCACCTTGGCTGGGGATGAGAGATCCAGCCACTGAAAGGCGCGGTTTATGTTGGCAAACGCAAATAGCCCGTCACTCGGGCGGTCTTGCAGCCGTTTGCTCAATGTCTCGTGGAGAATAACCCTCGAGATAAAGGAAGAGTTGCTCTTGGTCACGTTGTTCTTGGGCTTCCGCCGCTTGTTTGCGTCCTTGGAACTGGGGGGCGCAAGGAGGATATTGCCCTCGCCAAAGGCTGGCGCATTCGACGAGAGGAGCGGAACATCGCTGGAGTTGATGCGACCTCCCTCACTGCTGCTCTCGCGAGGCTCAGTTGACGACTGGCTCTCGTCGGGGTGCTCCTGGATGCTCTGCTGCAGACCGCTGGACCGCGAGGTGATCTTGTAGAAGGCGGGAGGAAGCGGCTGCAGGTCGAGATTGATCAGCGACAGCTTGGAGCCGGCTGTGGCAGGCTGTGGCGCCGTCGAGAGGGGATTCGGGTTGAGGACGGGGGCTTCGGAGGGATGAGGGGGAGGGGTCGCCAGATGCAGATCCTCCTTCAGCACGTAGAGGCCTAGCAACAAACCACACGAGCCATCTTAGAACCGAGCCGGTGGCACATGGTATTGGGGGTGGACGGGAGGCTCACCTTCGCCGACTAGGAACTGGTATTCGGGCCCCGAGGGACTCGAGAGGATGTTGTTGGTCTCGATCATAGGAGCAACCTGACCCGACCCAACAGCAGCATTGTATGCCCCTGCAGTGGGATACCTCGGCGGAGGGGGAAGGACGCTGTGCGAAACGAAAGTGGTCAATCAGCAAGGTAGTTCTTACCAGTATGTATCGGTTGCTGAAAGAAAAGAGCTGCTGGGCTGGGGCTGGGCTGAATTGGGGCGACGACGGCACCACGCGGGCCACGCCGTCGCCCCTGCCCTTTTTGATCTGATGGTCTTCCTTACAACATTGGAGCGCTGTGGTGTGCTTTTGGGTCCTAGCACTGCTTGGCCAGCAAGGTACTGCACAAATTCAGCGTGGTGGGATGATTGCGCGGTGCTGCACTGGGGGTGGTGGGTGGGTGATCTGGCTGGCACCTTCTTGGCAGGGTCGCCTGCCTTCTTCAGCTAAGGTTGCTAGTAGCGAGGCGTACATACAGGTGTGCAAACAGAAGATGCACATGCGGTCATGGACCCAAACATAAAAGGGCCAAAAAGTGAAGCTGTCGACAGTTGCGCTGAGCCGGAGGAACCTAGTTTTAAAGAAGCAACCGAGACACAGCACCTGCCAGCGCCTCACTTCTTACTAATAAGAGCGTTGAGACCTGTCTTATAGAGTAACCTAGCGACTAAGGGTGCAGGCACAGGGGTCCGTCTGTCGCATCCTGCCGACTGGGAAGCTCGACGATATTCCCCCCGCCACAGATGGGGTCGTTTGGAGGTGTGGGGAAGTGGAGAGCCCGCGGGCCAAGCTGGAAGGCCCAAGCAAAATACCTACAACTATCTCACGAAGAGAGGGGAATGTGCCATGACCCGTGATGCAATGGATTCCGTCGATCCGGGCCGCCATCCGTTGATGCAGCTTACTGCGTCTCTTGCTTCCTACTGGAGCTAGTTGAGACTGATACTGGTTACAATAAAACCTGAAAGTCAGTCATTGTATATATACACACTGGAAGTACACTCTGGAGTGCCACTGAGAGCTCTCGAGGTGACGTGGGAGAGAATTGCGTTACAACTTATCCAAGACCTTTATCTGCGCCAACTATCCGTATGTTAATCATTGTCGTTTGCCAAATACTTTACCTCCAAGTTTGGGGGCGTTAAACTTTAGACTTAGAGTAAGCTCGAGTCCCTTGTCACTACATCGGGCCTTTCGGCCACGCTAGCTGCCCTGGGGAGAACACGAAAAAGACGAAACACTCCCTAGTCAAGAAGGAATGTTATGTACTAGTCTATAGCGGAGTTATATTCAAATACAATCTCAAGACACTGCCCAACACTCAGGTCTTGATGTTGCTGCATGCCATGTTCCTTTCATCCAGTCACAATGTGGGGCAATCTCCAAGGTCCTGGGACCTCCACTGGATGAATCCAACGTCCAAGCCGTCAACTGCCAAAATCGGCGGGGGTCTCGGGAGCTAGGGCCAAGAAAAGATCAATAGCGGCAGCAACTCAACAACCTTTTGGTGGCATTTGGACTCGAACCAAACAACGTTGTGGCGTGACGCTCAATGAATCGACATCTCGCCCATTTCATCAACTAAAACACCGCACCGGCGAGATAGCCAACAACTGCGCCCGCGCACACAATACGCAAGAGGTCATGGCAGCGCTGTAGACAGGACTGCCATCACTCCAAGCGCCCCCCAAGAAAATGACCACCGGTACGGCACAGGCCCACGCCTCTGGTAGCTTTGGATTGAGCTAACTCTCTATGTCCCGCAGTCCGCATCTGTGTTTGCGGCGATGAGGGGACTGGGAAGTCCAGCTTGATTGCATCGCTGGTCAAGGATGCCTTCGTGAACAACAAGATCCAGTCGGTTTTGCCCCAGATCACCATTCCCCCGACCACTGGCCCCCACGAAAATGTCACCACGACCATCGTCGACACATCGGCCCGTCCCCAAGACAGGACCACTCTCCGCAAGGAGATCCGCAAGTCCAATGTCATCCTCCTCGTTTACTCGGACCACTACAGCTACGAACGAGTCGCCCTATTCTGGATGCCCTACTTCCGCTCGCTGGGCGTCAATGTCCCTGTTGTCCTCTGCGCCAACAAATCGGACCTTACCGGCGATTTGAACACTGTCCAGGTCATCGAGGACGAAATGCTGCCCGTCATGGTCGAGTTCAGGGAGATTGATTCCTGCATTCGAAGCAGTGCCAAGGAGCAGCGGAACGTCGTCGAGGTCTTCTACCTTTGCCAGAAGGCTGTCACCCATCCCATTGCGCCTCTCTACGATCACAAGGAAGCGCAGCTGAAGCCCGCCTGTGCCGATGCCTTGAGGAGAATATTCTACCTGTGCGACAAAGATCAAGATGGCTATCTGAATGACCAAGAGTTCCAGGATTTCCAGGCCAAGGTGTTCGACAAATCCTTATCGGCAGAAGAGCTGGACAACATCAAAGAAACCGTCGCAAAGGCGGTACCAGGAACTTCCAAGGAGAAGGGGCTCAACATGCAAGGATTCTTGCAGTTGAATAAGATATACGCAGAGAGGGCTCGGCATGAAACCATATGGATCATCTTGCGAAAACATCATTACACCGACAGTCTGAGCTTAGAACACAGCTTTCTCCATCCGCGGTTCGAGGTCCCCGACTACGCCTCTGCAGAGCTTAGTCCTGCAGGCTACCGCTTCTTTGTGGACTTATTTCTTACGTTTGATAAGGACAACGACGGTGGTCTGAACGATCAGGAACTCGCAGCATTATTTGCTCCCACCCCAGGGCTGCCGGCATCCTGGTCCGAGCTCTCGTTTCCATCCACCACCGTCCGGAACGAGGCCGGACACATTACTCTGCAAGGGTGGCTAGCACAGTGGAGCATGACGACATTTCTCGAACCCAAGACCACCCTGGAATATTTGGCCTACCTTGGGTTTGAGGCACCCGATGCGCGTGACCTCACAACGCCTGCGCTCAAGATAACCAAACCGAGGAAGAGAAGACGCCGGCCTGGTCGGGTGGAACGTAATGTGGTCCTTTGCTATCTGCTTGGCTCTTCTGGCGCCGGCAAGTCATCGCTTCTTGACGCCTTTCTCGGCCGTCCCTTTGACCCATTGTACCGCCCGACCATTAAGCCGCGCCGGGCCGTCCACAGTGTCGAGTTGCACGGGGGGAAACAATGCTATTTGATTCTCGAGGAACTTGGGGAGCTAGAGCCGGCCATCTTGGAGAACAGGGCTAAGCTGGACGCGTGCGACCTGATTTGCTATGCTTACGATTCGTCGGAGCCCGACTCGTTTTCGCATATTGTCGAGCTGCGCAAGCGTTTTCCCCAGCTGGACGAACTGCCTGCTATCTACACGGCGCTCAAGGCTGACCTGGACAAGACGACACAGCGCAGCGAGCTGCAACCCGATGCTTATACCGCAGCGCTCAATATGAGTGCCCCTCTGCACGTTAGCGTCACTTGGAATAGTATTAGCGAGCTCTTCGTTGCCCTCGGTGAGGCGGCCACGAACCCCAGCACGGCCTTCCCCAAGAGCGAAGAGCCGCCGCCGGATCGCACCAGCCTGTACATGGCCTTAGGCGCAACAGCCTGTGCCGGTCTGGCTGCGTTTATGATCTGGCGACGATCAACAAACTCTGCCTGACTGAGTCTTTAGCATTTCCGGCGGATTTTGTTTTCATCGAAGGAGAAAGGGTTTAAAACCTGATCCAGACAGCGCCCGTGTTTTGGCTTTGTTAGGGTCAAGAGGAGTGCGAGATCAGCGAAAGAGGAAAGTGAAGCTGCATTTCCCTGGAGTCTTTTGTTTTTGTTTTTGTTCAATGCAAATCGTTTGCATATCGACGACGGCCTGGGTTGCTCCAAAGACCCAGGATGCGAGATTATGATACCCCCCTCTACCTCTATATATATATCTGTGTGTGTGTGTGTGTGTGTGTGTGTGTGTGCGTGTCTGTCGCTATACATATACAATCATCTAGTACCTACTTAATTTTATCTTTAATAAATAGTATACGCTTAAGCATTCGAGGTTTCAAAGGCTCCATCCTCACTGCGGCGTCATTAGCTGCTGGCTCATCGCCTTGAAGAAGCACCACTCTCACCCGCCACATATGCACGAGGACTGCTATGGGTTCCAAGGCATCTTGTGTGAGATCAGTATATGTATGCCACCACCCCCAATTTCTGACTGGTAAACCGACCAGTCCTGACTATATAGCTATCTAAGCAACCAACCGTCATCCATAGCAAATGTGGTAATGGAGTTCCTATGCCATTGAAATAGGAAAAATACTGGCGCAAATATAAAAACAAAGTTGAATGTGTCGCGCGTAAAGCAGATGAAGAAACGGTTCTCTCCATTCCCCGATGATGCGTGCGCCTTCCCATGCCTTCCCCCTGACCCAATAAACCTACGGCAATATGTTACTCACCGCTCATTCTCTCAAGAAAACCTACCACCTCGAAAGCCTCATGGTAGTCGAATCAGACTCTATAGAAGCAAAAGGCCACGTAAAAGCTAGCAGCCTCCATCTCCTCAGGCGAGACGAGAAGGGGACCCCCTCCACGCTCACGGACGCCCATGCGCTCGCTGAGCGGGCCCAGGTCGCGGTTGTCCTTTTCCGTCTCCCACACGTCGGCAAATGTCTTGTGGTACTGCAGTTCGAGGTTGTAGTCTTCGGCCAGCGCACGGAACGCCTCCCAGGGCACCACGTACTCGGGCACCTCCTCGACGGCCTCGTGCAAGAAGAAGTTGTACTTCCACCCGAAGGGGGGCCGGAAGATGCCGTCCGCGGGTGTTTTGCCGGGGAACCGTACGCGGTAGATATCGTTGCCCCATTCAGCGGTCTTTTCCTCGGGCTCGGCTTTGTCGTCTTCCTTCTCCTCGCCGTCTTCAAGCTCGCCGTCCTCGGCTTCTTCGGATTTGGGCTCGGATGATTCGGCTGCCTTGGCCTTCTTCTTTTCCTCGAGTCGCTGGTTAAACTTCTCGACCTGGGACCCAATGACGTCTGAGTTGGGAATGCAGCCAATGAAGCGTCCGCCTTTCTTGAGCGCGCTGGCCACGTTCTGGAGCATCTGGCGCGCCTTGGCCTCGCTCTCGAAAGCATAGTGCATGCAAAACATCATGCTGACCACGTCGAAGCCCCGGCTGCTGCTGACGTTGGACGTCTCAAATCCGACCTGCCGCACAATCTCGATGTCCTGGAGCGATTCGCCGTAGCAGTCCTTGGCCTGGAACCGCGCGTCGAAGAGTCTCTGCTGTGGCCTCCGATTGCCGCCACCCCGTCCGCCGCCCCTGCCCCCGTGTCCGCCGCCGCGGCTCAGCATGCTGCGGTACCGCTCGCGGGCCTGGTCGATCGACACCTCGGCCGGGTCCAATCCCACGTACAGCTCCACCGACTGGGGCGCCTGCTGCCACTTCCCGAGGTCACCTCCCTTGCCACAGCCAATGTCGAGCACAAGCAGCTGGTTGCCAGAGCTGATGCCCCGCTCTCGCGCGCCGGGCGAGTGGTCCTCGTCGGGCGAAAACTTTTGGATGATGCAGCTCTTCACCCAGTTGTTGAAGGAGCGCAAGCCCTTGATCCGGCTGTCCGTCTTGCGCCAGTCGCGGCCCCGTTCGGGTACCGCATTGTAATGCGCCCGCACTACGTCGTTGATGGCCGACCGCGGGCCGCCGCCGCTTCCCCCGCCTGCTGCTAACAGCCTCGGGTCTGCCGCTGTGGGGACTGGTGGTCTACCAGGTAAAGAAACGGCAGCAGCGGCGGCGGCTTCCTGCTGTGTCAACATGCGCTCGCGCTCAAGTGCCCGTTCTCGAATCTGCGCGCGCTCGGCGTCGGTGATGCGCGCTCGCTGACCGGGTCGTTTCTGTTTGCGCACGCCCCCTGCCGCCTCGCTGCTGCTGCCCGCGGGAGGTGATGTAGATCGCTGCCGCTTCTTGGCCGGCGCCAGCTTCTTGGCGTCAAATGGCTGCGGGAGGAGGTCGTCTTCGCCCGCCATGGTCGAGATGGGCGGAGGATGTAAAGGGAGACACGGTTCTCGGAAGTCACCTAGCGAGCAAGGATTGCGGTTAAGTTTAGTGTTGTGTCGAGAAGTGAGGGTTTCGTAGTTGTCTTATTGTATCATGCAGTGGGTTGGTTCTTCAAGTGGTCGATTTTCGGGGTTGTGAGTAGAGAAGTTTGAGGACTGACGACTGACAATTGATTCGTCGATGTGTTTGAAAGCTGGAAGCGAGGCTTGAGAATTGGAAGGGGAAGCTTGTTTTGGATTCGAATAATCTGACTATGCAAGTGGATTTTCTGACTGGGTTAACTGGAGACCTTGCTAATAAATTTCGCTGCGAAACGATTACTTTATGTTAAAACCCCAGTCTGTTTAGCAATACGCACTTCACCAAAGTGTGGGTTGTTGGCCAGGCTCCTTGCTTAACCTGATATGGCCGTGGTGGATCCAGCTGTAAGGCCGCCCCAGCACTGACGCGAGCAGCTGCCGCCTTGCATCCCAAACCGCGCGCTCGAGCCATCCCGACCTGTTGAAGCTGACCAGCAAGCTTGCCCTCTCACTTTCCGTCTTCCAACTTCCATCAACAAACGACGGCGCAGTACAATTCTGCCACCCCGACCTCTCCCAACGAGCCGCCTGGCTTGTGTTCTACGGATCAAGACCTCCCATCCAGACGGTTGAATATCGTGGAGCCCATTCCTGGTCTCAACTAGACTAGATCGACCAACAACCAAATACCTTCCCCCGTCCGCAACCATGGGCTCAGATCCGCAGTACGCAAAATGGCCGTTGCTCCCGCTCGCCCAGCACGTCTTCACGCTCACAAACCCCTATGCCTCCCGCACCGTGCAGCAGGCATCGGCCAAGAGCCTGCAGGATGCCATCAGCGAGCACAAGATGGCGCCGCTATATCGGTATCTAGCACATCCCGTCGAGGGCATCCTCAATCCTGTCGGCGAGAGCAGTGCAAGCGCTCCAGGCAAGCCCACAACCAGAAAGCCCAGCGCTGTCGGCATGATCGCCACCAAGGGCCCGACCTCCAGCATAAACCTTCCGTGGAGCGAAGAGCTGTACCAGTCGCTGCAGACCGACAACGAGCGCGAGCTTGAGGAGTTTCAGAAGGAGGAGGACGAGGCTGCCGAGAAGGCTGGCGACACCGAGATTATGGCTGCGAAGGGAAAGCGAGCCGAATTCTGGGCTAGAGTTGGCGATAAGGTTCGTAAAGACTTCCCAGACGATGTCTCCTTACGCCACGCTGTTACTAACTGTTATTTTCCCTTGCGTCTAGGAAAAAGCCATTGCCGCTTACGAGGACGTGTTTGAGAAGACGGGCATTCTCGGCACCAAGATCGATATTGTGCTGGCCATTATCCGAATGGGCCTGTTCTACGGCGACAAGCAGCTGGTCAAGAAGGAGGTTGAGCGCGCCAAGACGCTAGTTGAGAGCGGCGGCGACTGGGACCGGCGCAACCGCCTCAAGGCCTACGAGGGCCTTCACCTCCTGACCCTGCGTAGTTATAACCTGGCAGCACCCCTGCTGCTCGACAGTCTGTCCACCTTCACCTCGTACGAGCTCTGCACCTACAGCAACCTGGTCGTGTACTCAGTACTCGCCGGCTCCGTCTCCCTCAAGCGCGTCGACTTTAAGTCCAAGGTAGTAGACGCCCCAGAAATCAAGGCGATCTTGGGCGATGGCGACGACAAGCTCCTGGCGCTGTCGGGCGTCATCTCAGCCGGGCCCGGCGCCGACGCCAGCATGCAGGATGTCAGCTCTACACCTAAGACGGGGGTTGTCAACCTGACGACGCTGGGCTCTAGCACCACCGATCAGCCCGAGACCGAATTGGCCATTGACTTTAGCCCGCTCGCGCAGCTGGTCAGCAGCCTGTACAACGGACGGTACAAGCTGTTCTTCCAGGCCCTGGCCCTCGTTGAGGAGCAGTTCATGACGCAGGACCGCTACCTCTACGAGCACAAGAACTGGTTCATCCGCGAGATGCGCCTGCGTGCCTATCAGCAGCTGCTGCAGAGCTACCGCGTCGTCGGGCTCGACAGCATGGCGAATGACTTTGGCGTAACTGTTGACTTTCTCGATCGGTGAGCCCCCCCCCCCCCTTTCCCCCTTTTTTTAAAATTTTTTTTACCGTTTTACCTCAACACAGAATAACAACTAACTTGTGTGGACAGCGATCTTGCCAAATTCATCGCTGGCGGCCGTATCCCATGCACCATCGACCGCGTCTCGGGCAAAGGCGTCATTGAGACCAACCGGCCTGACGACAAGAACAAACAGTACCAGGATGTGGTACGCCAAGGCGATCAGCTGATCACAAAGCTGCAAAAGTACGGCCAGGCTGTACGGTTGAGAGGAAGCGAGAGGGCGTGAGTTAGTTGATTGCGTTTTTGGATGTGTAAAGAAAAAGGTCCATTGACAAGGGGAGGAAGAAAGCCAGGCCCTCAGGCCCACGCTCTAACCGATTCCCCGGACTCTTTGCTCGTCTCCTAGACGTATTTATGGGCGCTCAACTTTGGCGGCAAGCCAACCAGCAAAAGGGGGTTCCAAATATGGAGGAGGCGGTGACAACAACACACACACACACACACACACACACACACACAATGTGCTAATAGCTTGTATGATATACCTTACCTTTTTAACCAGAATAGACCGAGTCAAATGACGACTGTTCATGGGGCTCCAGGCAATATGGGTAACAAAGCAAGTCACAGACACTCACTTACATACTCGTATCAATGACGAAACAGTGACAGTTGCTGATATTTTTTTTCAAAAAAATTCTTGTGTGTGTGTTTTTATCTTATTTCAAATGCTCTCCGATTTTTGAACCAGCGCCGTGCATGCTACCTTCCAAGCAACCAACGAATCTACCAACCATACACCTATACGCAAATCGACCCCAGTCTCCCATCCATCCATTCTTGCGGTGACGATTAGACACGCCAAAAAGATATCAAAAAGAATGAAGATATGAAGAAAGAGGAGATGCAAAGGTGCCCGCAGCAAAATATTTCCGGGTATCCATGTGTGTGTATGTGTGTGTGTGTGTGTGTGTGTGATGTCTCAATAAACAACCTCGGGGGGGTTTTTTTCTTCCTTTCGACTAAGCAGTTAGGTAGGTTTTTCAGCGGTACTTGTCCATGAATTCCTGGTGAAACTTGATGATGGACCCGACCCACTCGGTGCCGGGGGCGAGGAAGGTCGTGCGGAAGTGCAAAGAGCCATCCTTCTGACCGAATCCGGACCCGGGGACAACACACACGCCCGTCGCCTCGAGGAGGCGCATGCAGTAGAACTCGTCTGGGGAGCGGCCCTCCTGGGCAGCGGCCTCGGCGGCTTTGGCCGGGAGGTTGATGGTTGGGAACAGGTACATGCTGCCCTGCGGGGAGCCACACTCGACGCCCTCCATCTGCTCAAAGGCCTTGTGGAGGGCAGTGGCGCGCTCCTTGAGGCCGTTGAAGATGCCGTCGTACTCCTTCTGGTAGAGTTCGTGGCTGGGCTCGCCCGCCTTGGGTGGATTCACCATCAACTCGACCAGGCACTGGCCAACGACGGGGGAGCACAGCATGATGCTGACAAACTTGTAGATCTCAGCCTGCACCTCTGCGTCGAAGTTTACGAGCTCGAAATAGCCGCCGCGGTGGCCACACTCGCCTACCATGCCCTTGGACACGGAGTGCAGAGATGCGAGCTCCAAGCCGTCGTACTTGCCCGGCTGCTCCTTCTGCATCTGGCGAAGTAGCTTCTTGAAGCTGTGGAACTCGCCCACAAACACGTTGGTCTGGTACACTTCGTCGGCGAGGAGGATGAGGCGCTCCTGCTGGGCAAAATCGATAACAGCTCGGATGTCCTCCTCGGTCAGCGAGGCGCCAGTAGGGTTGCCGGGGTTGATGATAACAATGGCGCGGACATCAATACCGTCAGCCTTAGCCTTCTCATACGATTCCTTGATGGTGTTTACATCGGTGCCCCAGTTCTTGGCCTCGTCCAGCAGGTACGGGACGCAGGTGGCATTTAGGAGGGCAAGGGAGGCCGTATACAAGGGGTACTGAGGAATGGGGACAAGAATTCCCGACTTGTCATCGGCACAGATGACGTGGAGGAGGGTGTTGACACCTGAAGATGCACCTGCCGAGAGGTAGATGTCTTGGTGGTTTGCCGGGAAGCCATCACGTCCTAGAACGGGCCCAGTCAGTGACTCACTCGCTCACCATGACATGGCACAGAATGTGATGGAGATGGACTCACTCTCGAGGAACTCGGCAATGCTCTTTCTGATAGCAGGGACACCGTTACTGGCGCTGTAAGCTCCCACGGAGCCAACTTGCTTGAGGAGCCACTTTGCACGCTCGATCACGTCGGGCTTATAGCCGAGCTGGTTCAGCAGCACATCCTCGTGGTTAAGAAGCGCCGGGTTCTCGAGAAGACTTAGGACTTGGCGGAAGAAGGTAAGGGGCTTCTGGTCGAGCTGCTGGGGGTTGCCAATGTTGGCAGATATGACCCGATCGAAGGGCAGGTCGGTCAAACCGCCTTGGAGGTAGGCGCGGTACTCCTCCGACTTGACGGCGAGCTCGCCACGAACAGCATACTTGGCCGCCTTGACGTGCGGGTTGATGTTGTTAATATTCAGACGGTGAGCCGGAGTAGACGACATGGTGCGGGCTTGCTGGAACGAAGGTGGTAGACACGACAGTTGGACGTGACAGGGGAAACAGCGGCGACCAGCGCGATGTAGTAGCGGGGTAGTTGCCGACGACGATGGCGGGGCAGCAGTAGTAGCACGGCTAGAGAGATCTACACCGACGAGAGAGTGGGCACGTTAATGGATGGACACCGAGTGAGTGAGGTAAGGTAAGGTAAGTATGTAAGACTATTTAAACAAAAACAAAGCCTAGGGACGACCAGAGAAAGAAAGGGGTAGCGGGAGGTGCTTTAAGATGGAAGCCAGGTATGTATGCAGGTATGTTGGGTATCAACAGGTGAGGCAATTAGCAGCCTCTTGGGACCAGGGGAAGAGCGCCTCGTTTGTTATTCAACCGACAGTGAGAATGGGTCTAACAAGAAGAAGTTGGTGATGACGTTGGAGGGATCGGAAAAGAGTGAAACGGCAGACCCGGAGACGCTGGATTGGCTTCTAAACCGCGCCCAGCCGAGCGAAATCAGCGCATGTTGCCTGTTGCATGTTGCCGTGTCCCGTCGCCCGACCTGTTTTCCTCTCGACGGCCCATCCCGGTCATGAATGGCAAGGAGCAGATGCAGCAGAGTCAGACCATGGCCTTGCATATCGTCTCTCCTCAGCTGGCCGAAACCGGGGCGCCCTGATTCCAGCAGCGAGGGAAAGCAATCGGTAGTGGGATGGATGTATATGGTTGGGGGACAGTGAGGGAAAATATGGGACCGCGCTGGCGTCCAGGTGGCGGGCAGGTGTGTGGGGGGAATAAGTGATAGGTATTTTAAGGTCGGTGTGTTTGGGCTTAGTGACCAAAGGGAGTAAAAAGACTCGTTACCTCTTCCGTTCGACAAACCCCACGCCGCCCAGCTAGGCCTGGAGACAGCGGCGAGGCCGTTCGAAGCCAATGCTGAGCTATTTATCGACATTCTGCGACGAGCGATACGCAGTGCGTTTTCCAGGCCAGGCGCCATTTTTTTTTTTTGTTGTCAAAGTTGTTCAAAAAAAAAAAAAAAAAGAAAAAGAAAAAGAAGGTATGTATGTACTGTCCGGGGGAGGCGACGGCCGGACTCGGGGGTGATCTCGAAACTCTTCCTGAAATTTGTGGTAGGTAACCGCTTTCAACTCGTCAACTTTGGCGCTCTACGTCGTACCAGATCCGATTATCTCTGCACCCCGAGATGTATGTTTGTTGTCCGATTCTTCTGCATCTGCCTCGCAAGCTTCAAATTAAATTTTTTTTTTTAGTTATATATAAATCCAAAAGTGGAAGAGAGGTTCTTACTTATTGGACGAAGCCCCAAACGCACCTGCTCCGAAAAATGGAGGGGAGCGGTGTGTCAGGCCCTCGCTTGACTCCTTCAAGACCAGGGCCAAGCTTGAAACTGCCCCAGAATAGCAACATCAACCACTGATGGCCAAATTGATGACAGGGAAGAAATAGTAACTCAAAGGTTCATCATTCAGGCTGGCAGCGGGGTTGAGGGTTGGCAAAGTGGTTGACAAGTTGAAAGAGCATTTCTGGACTTGCCGATACGTCCGCCACAACTAATATTGGGGGAACTCTCACAAAGCAGCAAGTACGTTATTCAGTACCTACCGAGAATATCATAACTCAAGAGATGGGCTTGAGCAATAGTCACTAGCTAGCTAGCTAGGTAGGTAGGTAGGTAGAATAGTGTGAACATAGAGTGTGAACATGGAAATTCTCAGAGTAATTGTTTAATGAAGTCTCAACGTCAACACATTGTATCAACAACTTCAAATTCCTGTGACAGTGAGAGCTGCATCCAGCATCGGATGGAGATCATTCAGGAATGCTCCGATAAGGGGTGGGCTGTTATCGTGTTATCGTACCCCCCCTAAACCTATCTCTTTAAGCTGTCGCCTGCCGCACCAGCAGCCGGCGAGGATCAACCACCTTCCACTAACTAGCGCAAGCCTGGCCCCAGCGCGCACCGGGGCCGAGCGCACGCCAAGTCGAGCTCGACGACCGAGCTTGGACCCCCCAAACGGATAGAGCATCATCAATCGTCGTCGTCAAAGAGTGGTGTCTGGCTAAACCTCCAAAATTCCGGCGCGGCTAGGTCCCCTTGCAAAATCCAACTAAACCCCGTACCTCCGGACCACGCAACAACAAAAGTTTGTGGCCAAGATGGCAAAGAAAGGTACAACCCCCCTATAATCCCTCAAATCCGTTCAAGCCATGTCTTGCAAAATTCCCCCCCAGCAAACTAACAACCCCGAGAAAAAAAACAGCCAAGTCCCGCGTCGTCATCGTGCGCCTGCTCTCGATGGCAGCCACCGGTTTCTTTTACACGTTCACGCGGCCCAGAACAACCCTGCCGATGAGCATGCTCAAATACGACCCAATTGGTATGCCACCAGCCACTCCCTTCGATTCTCATCCCCTACGCAGCTCCCGAGTACCCCTACGCAGCTCCTAATCAACACGAACGAACACCAATATCTCTTTATCAAGAGTATCAACACCAGGCCTATGCTAACCCATATTCTATCACATAGTGCGAAGGAGAGTCCTTTTCCTCGAGCAGAAACGAAAAGGCAAATGATCGCCTCGCACGAGCGAAGGGAAGGATGTATTTCGGGGACGTAGAAGGCCCCTTGCCCTCCTAACACACAATGCGATGGTGTAAAGGAGAGAATAGAAGCGGGCTTTGTTTAACAGCTGCTGTGTACTACTATATACTACCACCAATGTTGCCCTGTGTACTGTATAAGAAAGCCACATGAACACACACAACCACACCAGCATGGCCGGCGTTTTGGGTTTTGAGACGGGATTATATCTGGGGGAAAAAGAATCACTGCAATCATCACCTTGCAGTCTATTGTGTCGTGAATAGTGCATCCCATGCGCCCCCAGAGACCTCTAAACATATTAGATGAAAAAGAAGAAGTGCGTAGAACCTTTCAGCTGTTACTTCAGACTGACAATCAAAACTGCGGCTGGTGCCAAATCGACAGATCTCAACACAGATAGGTGCACAATTGGAAAAGTCCTCACACATGGCCATTATCGCGATGATCGTGGTCTTTGCAAGGCTGGCACGGGCAGCAAGAAGTCATCATCCCCCAGCTCTGCAACATCCTGTGAGTGAATTAGTGAGTTCTGGGACTCTTTTGACGTCTGTGATTCCTTCTTGGAAGGCCAAAACGGCGACTGGGAGCCTGGGTCCGCTTGTGTGCTTAACTGCGACTCGGTGTTGTGGGAGCCGTATGTTCGAAAATTTGACTGCCTTGACGGGAATGCCTGGACTGTGGCCTTTCCATCTGATTGTACCGGGTTTGTGATACCTTGTGAGCCCGGCTGGAATGATTCATGGAAACTCTGACTTGACAAAGCCTCGCCTTGTACGAGTTCTGCATCCATCACTCCAGGCTTATCAGTGTGTTTGGAGCCTGTACTCCCAATTCCAGATGTGTCTTCTGAGCGTCGTCTTTTTGATGAACGTTGTCTCGCTGACTTAGTCGTAGACTCCCCAGATCTTGACTTCGATGCTAGAGACGCCTGGCGACTAGAAAATGAATTATTTCTCTGCCCCATTTCATCGGGGCGGGTCTGGGCATTCGTGTCGCTGGTGTTTGATTCATGACCTGGGATGGTTTCTAAGCCACCATCATATTGTGACATGCTTCGAGTGACTCGCTTCATGATTGACTTTGGATTCAAGGCTTCTCTCCTTCGCGATTTCTCCTGGGAAATTGAGGGCGGGATGGGGTCGGACTGGTCGTTTGCAGGGCTGCGGACGATGACACGCCTCCGGGCCTGTAGTAAATCCTGTCGTGCCTCGATATCTGCCGGTTGGGCTATCAATAAGTGCTCCTGTGTTTCAACCCATTCGTTAACTGCATCTTGAGCATCCTCCTCGCGATAGCTTGAACTGAGTTTATCAAACGAGGACGCTCGTCCAAGTCTGTCATTGCTCTTTGATGAAAGTTCTCGGTGTCTGTTTTCTTGTGGTTGAGTTCTTGACGGCTCTCTCAGAACGAGGGCTCGAGATTCTCGAGAAGCCATCAACTGCCCAAGAAACTTTGTGAATGTTTCCCCTATTCTCTCAGCATTCATATCTTTGCCGCAAAACTCTTCCCAGCCAATTCTCGTGGTCAGTCCTTCCTGTCTTACCCATTGCTCAATGGCGGCAAAAATCGCCTGTGCTTTCCGACTCTGGTGTTGGGATTCTTCCTCCAAGTTCACCGACAGTTTTTTGGAAGAGACAAGTTCAGCCTCAAGCGACTGAATCTTGACCGAGTCTATATTCCGTAGCTGCTCGATCTTTTCAGTTTGTTGTCTGAGCTGCTGAGCAACTCCGTTGCCCTGCTGTTCTGCAGCGGTGAGGCTTTCCTTCAAAGACGTGATCATGAGAGCATCCCGACGCTCGTTTTGCTCCTTGTCGTACACTTCTTGTTTCAAGCTTAGTAGCTGATTGGACAATGAATCCCGTTGTTGCTGTGCTTGGTGCAAATGCTTTTTCGCCTCCACATCTGCCTTGTCCATTTCAACCCGGGCTTCTCTGCGAGCCATCTCTGCAGCTTGCTCCGCTGCGGCTCTAGAAGCGGCATCCCTGTCTTGGATTGTCTGATTGAGCTTGAGAATAGTTGCAGTGAATCGTTGGACTTCAGATAGGTATGTGTCGTCTTTTGCCTGAAGCTTCGATTCAAGCTCCCTTATGGCGGATTCTTTGGACTTCAGCTTCTCTGTTAGGCCAATCGCCTCCTTTTCAACTGCGTGTAATTGGCGTTGAGTTTCTACGTTTTCGTCGTGGGCAGCATCCATAGCATCGAGGCTCTCCTGTAAGTGTTGTATCTCCTCCCTTTGACGTCTCGAGTCTGCTTTGAGTGCTTCTATGTCGGCTCCACGTTGTCCGCACTCGGCCTCTTTTGCCTTGAATAATGTGGAAAGCATGCCGTTCTCTTCCACTTTATCCCTGCGTTGCTGATTCAAGGCCTCTTGCTGATTGTTGAGATGTTCCAGGACCTTTCCCATTTGTGTCTCTAGGCCAGCTGATGCCTGTCGGGTGAATTCTTTGGCCGCGGCTAGAGACTCTTGGATACCCTCAAGTTTGAAACCGAAACTGAAAGTGTCAGGCTAGCCACAGAAACATTGACACTTCGCAGACTTACTTGTTCGCCGACTCTTGGTGGGTCTCCTGAAGTCTGGACAATTTCTCTGGTTGACCTGCCGTATTGTCTGAAACGGTTTTGATGTGTCCAGTGATTGAATCAAGTCTGCCAAGTTAGTCAAGTCAAGGGCTATTTGGTATCAGGGTTGGTCTCAGTCTCACATCACTTACCGTTTTAAGGTTTCCGCCTCTGATTTCTCACAAAGCTCGTTGTATTGTGTCATTTGATCATTGAGCTTGCCTATGATCTTTTCGTTCTGCGCGGCTAAAGCTTCCAGTCCAATATTCGTTTCTTGGAGATTATGCACTTTTTCAGACAGGTCTTGAGTAACCCTCTTTTCCTTTCGTAGCTCGGCATCTTTCTCGCGAACTTGCTGTTCCAACGCACCGACTGTTCCATATACTTGAGAGAGTTAGCGGAATCATCAACCTAAGTGATTAGGCTTTGATACTCACGCCCCCGCGCCTCAGTTTTGTGCTGGGCAATGGCTTGTCGGACCTTTTCGAGCATCTGCTCCCTGATGACCTCCGCATTCTGTACCGCCGCTTCGGTGGCAGCCTTCTGGGAGCTCTCACTGGCCAGGATTTTCTCGATTGTGTCAGCACAGTGCTTCTTCGAAAGACGATGCAGATTCTGGTGCTCGTCAATTGCGGAGTTGAAGAGTTTCTTCAGTCCATGGTACTTTTCTTCAAACTTTCTGACTTGATCTTGAGACACTTTCAGGTCAACTTCTATTGATTTTATCCGATCTTTCCTTGCCGTCTTGTCGTTTAGAAGTTGCACTATCTCTTTGGCCTGGGAATCTATCTGAACCATACTCTTCGTGACGATATCGGACTCCTTTGCAAGGTCTCGCTTGAGGCTCTTGATTTGTTTGTGGTAATGCGTCTTCTGCTCTTCGAGTGCAGAGTTTTGCTGTAGCGTAAATTGATTAATCACACCAGCCATATTATTTGTAAACTCGTGGCTGATATGCACTGCCCGCTTTGGGCTAGGTGGTGGTGAATCTTCCATCGGCCTACGCTTCGAGACGTTGGAATTTTGAGAGGCTGGGCGAGGTCGGTGTTTTCGAAGAACTGGACTGGTCCTCCGGATAGGTTCTCGCAATGGGCGACTGGCCATCTTTGCATGATCTCGACGTCCGGAGGGCCGCCGGTCAGATTGTATAAGTTCGTCTTCAGCAAATGGTCGCTGCAAATCCCGTACAGATGACTGCTGGTAATGTCAGGCAGATTTAGCAGCTTCTGGAAATCGTGGCTGCAGGTACTGTGCGGAAGACCGTTGACGAGGCTGGATAGATTCAGCTTCCGGGAACTGTGGCTGTAGGTCCTGTGCAGATGACCGTTGGTAAGGTCGTAAAGCTTCAGCATGGGGGTATGGCTGCACGTCCGGGCTCCTGGAAGCACTCCCCACATTTTCGGCCTCCTCTTGACCTTTGGGATTCCAGTCTTCGATTTCTCTGTTTTCGTGAGGAATTCGAGTTGCATCCTGATTCGAGTAATCCTCCTCTTGGATGGGCAGCAGTTTTGCTGGGCTGGATTGAAGTGCTTCAATACTTTGTCCGCGAGGGAGCAAATCGTTGTGCTGGCCTTGATTCTCTCTGGTAGTGGCCGGGGAGTTTGATGCTTTCTGGGTTACTGGTGCTTGTGCCTGGGGCCGTGCTGCATTATCTGGAGAGCCGTCTTGGAAGGGAACTCCTTTTTTGGTTACATGAGCGGGCTTCGGCCTCTTCATGTCTCTCTTCTCTTTATCCCGCGTCGGGCTGAGCGGAGACGATGTGTGGAAAGGGAGGAAAGGAAAATCCGAGGATCCAGGAACAGAGGGTTTTTCGACAGGAACGTTCCCGCTTATACCCAGTATCGGACCTGCGGGGCGAGGAACAACGGGTTTCTCGACAGCAGTGTTCCCGCTGGAACCCAGTACCGGACCTCCAAGCTGAGGGACAGCGGGATTGGCAGCCGGACCCGAAAGAAGGGGCAACTGCATCTTTGGTTGAAGAGTTTCGACATCTTGCTGGTGGGAGAAGGAGGCCGGCTTGATTGTGCGCTTTGTGAACTGCCCAGGAGCAAGTGGTATTGCTGGCCCATACTTATAGCCCTGACGTTGCACAGGGACTACCGTAGGTTTCGTGAGGAGCATATCATGCATATCATCGTCAAAGGGGTTGGCGCTGGTCGGCCCAGTAGGGGCCGTGTCGTTCTTGAGCTCCGCTTCATCCTTCTCTGGCGACTGTGAGAGCGGAGGAAACCTTTCATGCAGATTTTCATCCTCCATCATCATGGAGTCATCGTCGATCTGGTCAAGGGGGAAATCGCTGAGGGGGCCTGGATTATGGGAATCTCCTAACGGGTCTCGCCCCGGCGAGGAGAGCGCCATTGTGCTAGTCTTGGGGGAATCAGCGGAATTGCACAGATTTCAACAGACAGAGGTAGCTAGCAGTACTGACAGGTGCCCCAGATCGACTCGGCAAAAATGAGTGCCGAAGAGAATCGTCTCTGCAGGTGGTCAAGTGAGAGAAAGAAAAACGTACTCTCACGAACGCCAAGAAGTAGGTCGGGAACGAAGGACGGAGCGATTTTCCTCAAAGCAACACCATGTACTGGGGGGTTTCGAATCGGGGCAATGTCTTGTGCGCAAGTTAAGGCCTGTCGGATTTGCAGAACAAACCAGCTCAAGCGAGAAAGCACGTTCGGCTGCTATCATCGCCAGCGGCAATGACGGTCTCGTGCCTTCCTACTAAGAGCAGAACACGGCCCAACACTTTATCTGAGGAAGGTGCCTGGCTCGTGTCCATACATCTGGGAGGCTCGTGAACAGCGGAAACAAAAGGAATAAACTGCAAATATTCTCGCTCGAAGTGGATGACGTCTTCATGAATGCCATGATTGAGTCCCCTTCTGCCAACGCAACACATCTTATTCTTGAGAGTTTTAAGGGTGACAGACACGAGCCTGTGCGGTATCATCTCTATTTTGTAAAGGGAGAGGGACCAGAGAGCTTGAAATGAATTCAAGGTGGTGAATGAAGGAGAACTTTTTGAATAATGGCCCGAAAGAGACTGAGGAATGGAATACAAAGGAACAGTCTGACCAATGTTTGTCCGGTTGCTGTTCCAGAACTACAAAATGTGTACGAACTGGAGAAGTGAGGCGATCCCGAGATCAATAAAGATTGTCTGATCGAACAAAAAAAAGAAAAAAAGAAAGGGATTTGTCGAGATACAATACACATAAAAAGTCCTCGTCAACTATCGGGTTTTGCTCATTGTTCTGAACATATCCTCATCTTCTCGTTGACTCCCAACCTGATCTGAATGGTGTAGATGGGAGCAAGCTATGAGCTGAGGATACATTGGCCAGGTTGCGTCCGATGGATTGAGATTGCTAGGTTCTCCAAACAGAACATTTGCTGAGAGGTAGGTAGTACCCTTACTTATGATAGTAGCACACGATGGGCCTCAAACATCCCACCTGGCCCTTCATAAAATATGCTTGTGAGATCGAAACTGTGAGGTTTCACGGAGAAAGAAGCGAATAAAGATAGGAAATCGGACGCTGAGCGTAGTCAAATGCACCCAGGCCAAAGCCAAGGTGATGATAAGTTACTTCTTTGAGGCCGGCGGCAACTGACACCGTTTTGATACCTCGCCATTCCCACTCAGCCACAGGTAGCGCCTCGCAGGAAGAAAATGAGAAGATGGTGGATAATGGTCCGATGGATGGTCCACTTGCCTAGGAGTTATTAGAGATGTCACAAAGAGGATGGATGATTGATGCAAGTCAGTGATGTGTGATATCCCCATGGGCGTCACTGGGGACAGCAAAAGGACGGTTGACAGTGGCGGACGTGTGTCCACTCCCCCTACTTGCCTCCAGAAACAAGTATGGATGGATGGATGGCCTTATCTTCAAGTACCCTCATCGGTAGCCAACGTGTTAGGTATTACTCTCCCTATATACCTCTGTCAGTTATTCAAGCAAGGCGCAAATAGCAAACATCAAAATCTCCATGGTATTGACATGACATGCCTTGCAGGCCAGAGAAGCGGCCAGATGCAAGTACATTGAGGTGTCTCGTAGCGGCGCGTGCGGCCGTCGGCAAAGCTGGTGGGAGGGAGGACGACGTGATCACGAAAGATGTCCGAGCCGCTTGCAACTGTGCCCCACGGTGGCGATTGGCTGCGGGAGCAAGTTGCTGCAGGGGTCAAAGCTGGGGTCGAGAAATGCAGGGTAGCCCGCATGGTCGGCGCTTCGAGCACCTTGGAGACTTGCCAATGAGCGGGACGACAGAGGGGTCAACCACTCTGACGCCAGATACGGTGTGCCTGGTTTCAACTTCCAAAAGCGCAGGTCCAATTGGAGGTCGCATCAGACTCGGACGGCCGCCTTGGCCCCTGCTGATTTCTGCGAGTGCCGGGACTGGACCGCCATGCACATTGCGCCCAGGGCATCACAGTTCCGGCACACCATTGAGAGAGGTCGGCACAAATGACGAAGAGGCAGGCATGCCCAAGGATCGGCTTAGGCCCGTCCCATGCGCGGGTAAAGGTCTAGATATTCGTTCCTCATTCTCTGGCTAGGCTGCTGTGACAAACCGCCATCTAAATACCCACCAGGCGCTCCTCAACCCCCGTGTCCCCTACTCTCCCATTCCATTGCCAGAATCTTCTAATCCTCCCGCTGCTGGCTGCATATTGGTCTCAGGAAGACTTCCTAGATCCGAGTCTCTGCGCAAGTTGACCTTGTGACATTGCTTCAACAAATACGACACCATGGCGACGGCTACAGCAAGCAGCACCTTTCCGCTTGCCACAGCGCACCCTTTTGACGGTGGGCAGGAGAATGCCCAGCCGGATACGCCCAACGACGGCAACCTTGCGGGTGCCTCTGGATCCAGCTCTGGGGGGTTTGAGTTGTCCCGCGGAGGATTGGTCGCTATCATCGTCGTTGTTGTGGTCGTCTGTGTCTTTGGCAGTAAGTTGCCCTTCCCATTTATCCCTTCTTGATCGGGGTGGGGATTAACACGCTCCTAGTCGCCACTATGGTTCTCTTCTTTGTCGCCAAGAAGAGGGAATGGACCATGCGAGAGACCATTCGGAAGTCGGCAAGGAAGGTTGTGACTGCCTTGACGCCCAGGCGGTCCGAGTTCCCCAGATCAGTAAAAGAATCCAATGGTAGAGGCGGCAGATTGAAGTTGGACGACGTTCCCCCAACACCGCGACTTAAGCCAGACCAATTGAATTTGGATCTGGAAAAAGGTCTCGACAAGTCTGGCAAGAAGAAGAACTTTAGCAAGAAGTGATCGGGATGTCTGGGATTGGGGTGAAGCCAACTATGCGAGGAGCCTGGATGGTGTTACTGGGGCTGGAGGTCTCCTGGTAGTTCTCGTGATCGGGGAATCAGTTGCTTCGTGGCCAAGAGCACGAACTTTCTGGATGGCGAATGTCGAGCTTGTACGACAGAAGATTTGAGCCGAGAGATACCACAATTTCGCATGTATTATATAGGGTATGAACGGAACGGGATCTGGTGTCTATATTCGTCTAAAGGTGTTGGTGCTCGCGCTTCTTCTAGCATCCGTGCGCTTTTCTGCCGGCGATGGAGGCTGCGGCTTGCCTTTCTTCTTGGATTCTGGCACAAATGTTACTTGCTTCTCTCCAACCACTTCGCCAGGCTTGGCCGTTGTAGACCGAGTTTGTTTCTGAGCCCTTGATCCTATTGCCGTATCCTTCGACTGGCCTCCCTGCGCTCGAGAGGACGAAACTTGCATGACCACCTTGTCGCCAGCATCGCTCTCTCCGTCGCTCGACCCATCACTGCTGTCCTCCGCACGTTGGGCCTTGGTATCTTCCTTTCCGCCCACTTGAGTGCTAGGGTTGAGAGCTCGGAACTCCCAACTGGTCTCGTCGACCTTGAACTCCTCGTCCTCGAAGAGTTTGCCGAAACGGGAATCGCCCAGAATACCAGCCTCAATGTCGACCTTGGTCCTATTTTCTTGTCGCTTGATCATCTTATCCGCCAACTTTTGGTTGACCTTGACCTTCTTGACACCTCTGATTCGGCTTGCACGTTCCTTCTCAACCTTCTCCCTGACTCTCTTCGCCCTCTCCTCCTCCCAGATGTAAGGGTTGGCGATCAGACGAGCCTGATCGTAGAGCTTCGCCGCAACAAAGTAACCGTGCATGTATGGCCGCAGCAGGTTTGTCTTGCCGACAAGATGCCCCAGGCTGAGCGCCTTCAACTCGGGTACGGTCAAGAACTTATAGTTGTCGTAGGTCTCGCTGGTGGTAGTCTCATTCTCCATCTCATGGACCAGGTTGTCGACGAAATGGCACCATCTTGGCGCGAGACCCAAGTTGGGAATGAAGAAACTGTGCATTTGTTTGCCCTATTTGCCACTCTCTATTAGCCATCCCAAGTTCTCGGACGAAATGGAGGATTTTCTCAAGAGACTTACCTCGTTTGCTGTCAAGATCATGCCAGAGTCTGGGCAATGAGCCACATGGTTTATGTCGACCATGGGCTCGATCGAGGTCCATAGATCACCGCTCTGCTCATCCCATATCTTGATGATCCGCTTATCGGCGGAAAGGAGTTTGCGCTCCGAAGTAGGCGTTCTCATATGGATGAGGTTCTTGATTGGAAGGCCCATGCCTTGGTCCTTCTTGAAAATCGGACGCGGGTTTCGCAGATCGAACTGGCTGATTTGACCACTGCTCGTTCCAAGGGCCAGGGCAAGCCCATCGTGGCTGAAATCCAAGGCCGTAACCTCGCCATCTTGTCCTCCGAGCACAGCAACCCGCCCCTTGGTCCGCGGATCAAAGAACTCCACAGTGCCGATCGACGTGCCGAAGGCGCAGAGACCATGGGTGGCTTCTGCTACCGCCGCAACGTTGACTGAGCCTGCATTTATGCTGCCTTGCAAGCCATTGCTTGCGTCATCCTCGCCAACATCGATCTGCCACGGTCGTAGGTACTGGCCCCTTTCCAGATCGAGACGGAAGACCTCGCCACACCCAGACCCATCCGAGCTCAACCCCACGGCCGGAACGAGCACTTCAGTGCTTTGGCGGATATAGGCCAAGTCTCTGCCGAACCTGGGGAGTCGGGTTTCGTAGTGGCATCCCATGGGTGTGTGAAACTCCAAGGAGCGGTCGTTTTGAAGGTGCAAACTCTTCGAGTAGTCCGAGCTCAGCAGCAGAAACGTTGTGTTTTCAGACTTTGTGTGGCGGGAGAAGGAGAGCGACAACTCCTGGGTCGAATGAACGTGGAACTGGGGCTTGTAGGTGCCCGAGCTCATGATCCAGTTGCCATCCTCGCTCACTCGAACGCAGTTGCTGGCTTTTAAAAAGTGTTAGTTGATAGGACGTTTCTCAAGGCGTATAATGTTTAGGTTGAGCCGCACCTTCTTCAAACTCGAACTCCTGCAACAACTCAAAGTTGTTCTGGTTTTCGGGGTCATACTTGGAGGATCTCTTCCTCCGGCGCGCAAGCCAGTCTGGTAGTGGCCTCGCATTCGAAGGCCCCGCGATGGTGTATCTGGGCTAGTTAGTATATGCCATGTAGTCGCGGGGAGGAATAATGAATCTGGGATTTGCTTACACAGGCACCGTTCCGGGGTTCGTTAACTTCATGATGGGCGACGTCAATGCAGCAGGGACCAAATTTTTTTCCAGGCGCAAACGGCGAAGCTGGGGCAGAAAGTCTTGAAAATCGAGAAAGCTTCGCCAGGCGTCTCGATTGGG
Source organism: Lasiosphaeriaceae sp. G1095 (assembly GCA_027569635.1). NCBI lineage: Eukaryota > Fungi > Ascomycota > Sordariomycetes > Sordariales > Lasiosphaeriaceae > Lasiosphaeriaceae sp. G1095. Next base: position 35,090 of record JAPDFK010000245.1, on the reverse strand, counting down.
AAGGCGGGGAGCGGAGCACGGGAAGTGCCGCCACCAAGAGTCAGTGTCGGCAGGCTTGGGTGGGCTCTGCGCTAAGAATCAAGAAGGTGGGCCTCGGAGAACTCCGCTGAAAAAGGATCTGGAAGCCAGCGATTGGCTAAAGGTTGAAGGAGCCCATCAGATCTCGAGGCAACCAATCTTTATTGGTAAGCTCATCAGCCCTGTCTGGGGCCAATTAGAGTAGTATACCTTCTGAATTTCTGGGGTCTTACCCGTAACTGGAATTGAACCCAACTTGAAAGATCTACAGTCCTGACGACTGATTTTAAGGCAAAGTTTACTTGTGCGTGCTCTGGGTGGACTGTATAAAGGAAGAGGTAAAGTATTGGCAGACTGTTGAGTCATCAAACGGGTGTCCCTACCTTTCCCCATGGGTAGAAAAAGACCAGCATATATTTGTCTTTGCCTCCGTAGTTTTCATCATGACCATTTGGACGGGTTTTGGACGTGCTATTTGCCAAGCCAGCATTCTTCAAAGTGGGGCTCTTGGCAACTCCGTGCTGCGTCCTTCTAATGGTTCGCCTGCCTCGATAGATCCTGGGTGCCTCACTACGTACGAGAAGCGGACAAGACATAGCCTGAAGTTGCACCAAAAGACTTCAGGCAAGCTCGACTCGCCTGTCTCGCATCCACCAGCGTACTCACAACGATCGGTGCTACAGATTCGTGCCCAAAGCTTTCCCTTCTCGTCGGATTCGAGCGACGATTGACAGCAGCGCGCGCGCGTTTGCCACGAGCGAAGAACGAAGAACGAAGAACGAAGAACGAAGAACGAAGAACGAAGCACGAAGCACGAAGCACGAAGCACGAAGCACGAAGAACGAAGCACGAAGCACGAAGCACGAAGCACGAAGCACGACACACCCAAGGAGCCATCAACAAGCCAAGGGTCCACTTTGGCTGCCGCTTCCTGGATGTCCCTGGCGGCAAGTCGTCGGTGATTCGCGGCGCCGCACATTCTTGGGTTGCTGCCATGGAGGAGCCCGGAATCCCGGCGCAAAGAACACGACGAGCCCGATTCACACCCACGCCCACGTCCATACCCCCTCACGTTGTACGAGACCAGCAAAACGATACGACCAACGCCCAGTTCAAGAGCCGTCCTCTTCGATCCGCATGCTCCTTCTTCCAGTAGGACGATACTCTGGCTGCTCGGCAACGGTGGATGACCACCCACCTCTTGCGAGAACGCCGTGCGCGGCACCTCTTCCGATATGGACGCAGGTGAATATGATACCAATACTCTATTAATTGTATGCTGGCCCCCACCCCTTCTAGCTGTTGGCTGCAGTCTGCTGATCACCGCGCGTGTAGAATAATCTTTCCTCCATCGCTTTCCGCATTTATGAACCTGTCGCTTCCCAGTCCTCGACCTACACCTTTCCTGCCGCCGACGTCGAGGATGCCTTGCGCAGCGATGGCCATCTCGTATATATGGACTCCGCGCGGCGCGGTATATGGTGCTTCTACCTCTCGGGAAAGGACGCCCCTTCCTCCTTTCAACCCGAGCAATATGGTCTCTACGTCAAGATGGAGGTTTGCGGCTACCTCCTAGGGCTTGTCGAAGAAGGGAGCTTTGAGCCGACGTGTTTGTTCAAGGGCCGGTCACCTGGGGCGAACCCCATCAACACCCCGAGCAGCTCGTCTTCTACTGGCTCTGGTCTTGAGGTGGCTTTCAGGAGCATGCAGCCCTCCTCTCTGCTGTCGCCAGCACTCGGATCCCCCGGCGGCGCTATGCTCATGGACACCAAGGCTGGGTTACCCAACCTGATCCCGGACTCGAAGGGGTACACCTCGGTTCCTGCCCGTGAGATCCACGAGTTCTTCATCACGGCTGTTTTGTCATCTTTGTCGACATCACTATGCCATCAAATAGGCGCCATCTCCTTGAACCACCGGACGGTCCTGCTCCCGCCTCAGGCTTTTCATGCTGACGATGTTGACTTGGCCCAAGCATCCTTGACTTCAGCGCTCGCAACCTTTCGCGTGTACCTGACTACAACGGGGTCTCTCGTTATTTCCCTTTCCGTCTCCTTGCTACAAGGATTGGTATCATCTACCGACGCTGTGCGCTCCAGTTTACTGTCAGCTGGTCCCATTGTTCTTGCTGCGCCCCTCGGGGCGTTTGGGTCCTTGCAAGGCATTGTCGACGGAGATAGCCACATATTCGATAGCGCCCTCGGCCAGTCCCCAGACACTCAGATGGGGCGAATAAAACCGGAATCGGGCGACAAGTTTTCGCAGTGGAAGAGTACATGCTCCAAACTGCTCCAAATGCATGGTATGTCGCCGTCTCTACTGGACGGCTGCTCATGGTTAAACATCCACTTCCTGCAACGGAAGCCATATGAGCAGAGGGCCGATGGAAAGCGGACGCCTTTGTTGAGTTCGGGGCCAACAGCACCATGGCCGTCTGTTCTCTGCTTTCGCAAGCCCAATATCGAGACGATACTCGGACACCGTTTCGAAAAAACAGCATTAGCAAATGGTGCTGAGCATATGGACCCACTCAATAAGGCAAAGGTTTGGTGCCAGGGGCTTTCTGAACGAGAGGATGCCATTTTGAGGAGGAGAAAAGAGAGAGATGCTACCCTGTCTCGTGAGAATGCTGACGCGGATGTGAAAAGCTACCAACAACTCAACGGCTGTTCACCGCTGGCCCTTCGGCGTTCGAGTAACGGCGGAGCCGCGACAGCCGCTGGGGCGATGTATCCAACCCCACCTGATGGAGTTCAGCCGCTGGGGGTAACTCCGTCGTTCGAAGGGGCAATGGTCAGCCCGGCAAATCAACCAATAACCACTACACTGCGTGATGCCGACCCGGCACTGAGTAACGATGCCCCAAATGGTGACACCTTTGGCGATGCATGGGACGGTGTTGATGCCAAGCGTGAGCAGCCAGGGACGACCTTTCTCGAGGGGGAGAACATGTTTGGAGATCTAGGTGAAGACTTGTTCGAAGGCAATGAGCTCACCGATGCCGACTTCAACTTCTTCGACGAGGAGCCAAGCGGAGCCGACGTGGATCTACCTACCATATCGGACATGGTTCCAGCACTAGAAATAACGGCAAGCTTGAGCCAAGCAGCCCAACAATATCCCAATGTTACCAATACCAGTGGGATCGGGGCCGCTGGGGCTAATGTACGCCCCGTGTCTCCCGAGTTCACGAAGCCCGAGCTAAAGCACGCACGTAGCACGCTCGCCGAGGAAAGCCGTCAGCTAAGCAATTTGGAGAGCTACAATTACAACTCGTCAGTGGGCATTAAACGTCATCCGAGTCCCTTCAACCCCGATACTGTTTACAAACGGATTCGCGCGTCGATTCACACACCACAACTGCCGAGATATCCCATTAGGAATGGCCTCGCCCGTCGAGGGAGTGTTTTCGAGAAGGTTGACTTTGACCCATCTCTCTCCCTCGTTAACAAGAAGTACCAAGAGAGCGGGCCTTTTAATTACACCATCGCGGCATTAAAAGCCAAGGAAACCAAGGGTGTCGAAAATAGGAGCCCTCTGACGACCGGCGGCGTCCAGGGTCCGGCAAGGCAACGAAAGTTCCTCAAAAACCTGCCATCAAACATTGGGCTTATTCTGGCGAAGATGAATGGCCTCGATACCAGCAGTAGTTCGAGACGCGATGATTTGCTCTCTGATTCTGATGACAGTAGCTGGGCGTCAGATGAGGATGACACGAGCGAGACATCGGGCGATCCTTCGTCTCCGGCGAAATCAAGCGTGGTTAGGAGACGCCCGGATGATGATGTCATATCCATGGCAGCGTCATTTAAAGACTTGGAGAACGCTTCAGTAGACTCGCCGTCGTACGGTTCTATCGACCTATCTCGCTTATCTATCCCCGAGATCCCCGAGTTGTCCATGACGAAATACTTCGCAGACCCAGAGCCGGCCCTGCTCCACCTTCCCGGTTCAGACGATGATTTCATCACCGTTGCGCAAATCCTCACCGAGCAGGCGGCCTGTGGCTTTCTCCGACTCTCCCCTCAGGGTTCTTCGGCTGACGCTCGCGAGGTACGGCGGGGCTTGGTGAATGCGGTTCGGTACTCGGTACAGGGTCTGCGCAAAGGTCTACCACGATCGCTGGCGGGCGCTGTTGAATGCCAACTTCGACCATTCATAGAAGTTCAAGATGTGCCCTCGTTAGGAATGCCAAACCGCTTGCCGCCGAGACCAGCTGGCCAGGAGCTGGTCAGGTCCAACATATTCCAGATTCCCGCTCCCCACGTCGAGGTTCGGCGTTATGAAACTCAGCTTTCGGTGTTGCCATCATCAATATCATTCTGGGAAAGTCTTGGGCTCGGACCTTCGCAAGGCCCGAAAGATGTTGTCTCTGTCTGTGTCTTCCCCCAGCTCGAGGGCGTGCGGGACAGCGCTGTTGCCTTTCTGGATAGAATTCGAAGTACGTTCGAGTCTCTCAAGCTCGGGGCCTTTGTTACCTTGCCGGAATCGACGAATGGCATTGTGGGTGGCCTCCTTCCATATTTCAATGATCAGGATATGGCATCGCCTGGGGCAAGCTTACCCCGGGCTGGCTCGGCAACAACTGAACAAGTATATAAGCTTGCCCAGGCACTGGCGGCTTCATCTATGACGGAAAAGAACTTTGTCGTGTATTTTGTGTATTCGGCTGAAAATCCTAGCTCGATTGTGGATTCCTGCGCTGCATTTCAGGAGCTCTTTCAACACTACAAGCGAGCCATGACGGACAGGAAAAAGTCGATCCTAAATGACCTAGTCCTCCAGCTGGTGTCACTGGACCACCTTGCCTCAGAAACGTCTCTGGTGGTCCTGGCCCACTCGGATTACATAAGGTTGTGTCTTGAAACGTACGATCGGTGCACACTATTTGGCGGCTCGATGCCTGCTCCAGCTATTGTACTTGAACGGGCACTGCTACGAAGCGTAGATTTCAAGCTGACGACTACGCCGTCACCCCATATCTTGCTGGAGAACTCATGCATCCATATTGCATATGCACAGAGCGTCGATGAACGATGGATCACAGCGGCCTGGACCGACAACCGAGGTAGCAAGCAAATGACGGCGTCTTACTGCCTTGGGAGGAGAGGCAGGCCCCTTTCAACGCCCGTCACCGACGTCGTGCATGAAATCTGGGAAACCACACACGACTTGATCTCCAGATGGAAAGTGCACTGGCGGGTCATTGTCACCAAGTGCGGGCCAATGGACCAGCAAGAAGCAGACTACTGGGCCGGCCTGGCAAAGCAGGACGAAGGTCGATCGGCAGTGACCCTGACGCTCATGACGGCGGATTCGAATCCCTCGCTGCAGCTCATCCCGCCACCTGTCAAGGTCCCTTTCACCGCGCCCTCCATCTTCTACACGACTCCCGTCTCGACGCCGCAGCCCTCCATCCTGTCCCCTGACCAGAGCGGGAACAACCCCCCGACGCCGATGGGCGGGCCGGGCGGCATGGGGGGCGCCACAACACCTGGGGGTGGCGACAACGTCGCTACTGACCCGGACGTAGACACGACACTTGTCGACGTGACCGAGACGACCTGGGGCGTGGTGGTCTCCCATCGACTGAATAATTCGACCTCGCTGACGGAGCTGAATCCAGCCCTCGCCAGTGGGTATCTCATCAAGCGCGGCGGCACGAGGCTGGAGGACGCGCCTGTCGCAATGGAGGTCAATATTATCCATAGTGAGGGCAACCCACGCATGTACGAGACACTGTTACGGGAGATGCTGTCGAATTTCAGGGGCTTAGGGACGCTGGCCCGAGCAAGGGGCGTCGTCGAGGGGCACGCAGACGTTCGCCCTTGGCATATTGCCGCCGCGGAGAAGGCTGTCCGTGTTCTGTATCAGTTGATGTAATGCAGGACTACTAGCGGGTGATTAAATTTACTTATCTGATCTATTTTCTTTTTGTTCTTGGGAGGGGAGGTGGGAGGCGATTCAGGAGCCTGCAGGCAAATTTCTGGTGTATGGCGCAAGTTTGTCACTTTTCTCCTTTTTTTTTGGCGGCGGGAGGGAGCATTTACCTAGATTTTATTCATGGATGTCTGTGTAGGATATCCAATTTTGGGAGGAGGAGATGGAAATTGCAGTCAAAGAAATTATCATTACCTGGTTACTTGAAGCTGGCGGGGTGAGCCGAGGCAGATGTCCGAAATCAGATCAATTAACAAATCGTCTCATGTTACCCGGGAGTATGTATATAAATGTATAGCCATGCTCTATCTCTTCCAACGTCATGCTATGCTCGCCGCACACGTATGTCTAGTTTAAATGTGCCAAGACGCCAGTGAAAAAAAGAGAGAGTGAAAAAATAAACCTAACCTACCTAGTCTAGTAGTCTAGTTCTCCCAGAACCCAGGGAACAGATACTCAATCCGCTTCATGGCCTCCGGGTTCCGCCCCTCGGGCTTGGTCATGAACTTGACGGCGCCCTGCACGCTGCCCTCCCAGTGCTTGGCCAGCACCATATCACTATTATCCAGCTTGCACAGCTCGTCCAGCACCGCGCCCACGAGGTGCTTGGCGTTCTGACTGTTGGCCTCCATGTACTTCATCACCATGGCCACATCCACATCCTCGGTCGTGTGCCAGCAGTCGTAGTCGGTCGCCATGCAGATCATCTGGTACGCCATCTCGGCCTCGCGCGCCAGCTTGGCCTCGGGCAGCGCGCTCATGTTGATCACACTACCGCCCCACGACCGGTACATGTTGCTCTCGGCGCGCGTGCTGAACTGAGGTCCTTCCATGCAGATGATGGTCCCGCCGTTGTGCAGGACCACTCCGTCGCCCTTCATTGCCGCGGCGCATTGCGCGACCACGGCCGACAGCCCGGCGTCGAACGGGTCCGCGAACCCCACGTGCCCGACCACGCCACCCTCAAAGAAGGTGAACGGCCGGATGCCCTTGGTGCGGTCGATGATCTGGTCCGGGATGACAAAGTCCATGGGCTTGATCTCTTCCTGGAGGGAGCCGACGGCGGAGAAGGCGATAATGGTGCGGACGCCGAGGGAGCGCAGGGCCGCGATGTTGGCGCGCGCGGGGACTTCATGGGGCGCGAGCTGGTGGTACAGGCCGTGGCGGGCGAGGAAGGCGATGGGGACGCCGCCGTGCTCGAGGATCAGGATGGGAGACGACGGCGCGCCCCACGGGGTCGTCGGGGTGAGGGATGCGATGGGCGTGTAACCCTCAATTTTCCCCAGGCCAGTGCCGCCGATCACGGCGATGTGTACGGGGCCTGTTGTTATAAGAAGGGAAAATTTTAATTGTATGTTCTTTCCTGGCTGGGTCAAGAGAGGGGGGGGGCTTGCTTACGGTCAAAGGTGTTGGGGAGAGACATCGTGGAGAAATTGGTTAGGTGGTTTGGGAACAAACAGCACTTTCTCTTTCCAAGTTCCCTTTTTTGGTCTGGGGAAAGATTGTAAATTTTGGTATCTGTCTCACTCTTGCTCTTGTAGATGCTCACTAATCCTGTACATCGAACCACGACCTACCTGTCTGCGACAATTTCAAATCTTTTTTTTTTTTTTCCCGCGGGGTTTGCTCGCTCGCGATTTTACCCCGCTGCTGCGACGTCGTTGCGATGACCCCCAGGAAGGTTGATCCCTGCTGACATGGGACGAGGGGCAGCTCGTGGGGTTCGCGCAAGCCCCCACTGGTTGACTGAAAAGTTGCTTGGACTCTTTGTGAGGGTTAGGGGTACTCGCCCCTTTCCTCCAGTATTCACGAACATTCATTCCTCTGGCTTTAAGACTCACAACGAAACTCATAGACTCTTCACACCAGAAATATAAACTGAGCAAAAACGCTTCCTTCCATGATTATATATATAGAATTTCTTTACTCCATGATTGGTGCTAGCTCGAGTTATATCATTCCTCACAGGTAAGCAAAAAAACAAAACATGAAAATATATCTTTTTTTTGGAGTATGAACCTCCCAAAAAGACATGTCAAGTTCCGAAGGCGATTTGAACGCCTGACCTGCCCGACTGCAGCGGGCTGCTTTACCCCTGAGCTACCAGAACAGGTTTTCCTGTCTTGTTGATGTTTTCTCCATTCAGTATTCCACACCTTCCAGTCACTACTCCACAGTCCTGTTTCCAGTCCCTTTTTTTTTTTTTTTTTTTTCTTCTTTTTTTTTTTCTTTCTTTTTTTCAACGTTTCTTGTTTAGTCAGCTCAATCCGCTATGGCGGCCCCCTGACTTCTTAATAAGTGGACACATCCTCCTGCTGGGTGGGGATAGAGGGGGCAAGAGAGCAACGTAGTTGCCGATTGTCAAAGCTCATACTATAGGGGAACGTGGCTTGAAAGCGAGGGACTACAGCGGAACGACAAGCGGAAAAGACATGTATCTTCGCCGGGTTCGGGCTCTATTCGAACCAGGGCACTGGCTAGTTTGTTCCCTGATAGATGCCCTGCTCGAGCCATGGATTAAGCCAATGCTGCTAACGATTGCAGCGGCAGCACAGTTTTACCATGGTTTGGTTCGAGCATCATGCTAAATGAACACTGCCAATGATATGGAGTTCAAACGTGAATACGGGGGGATGAGCGTGTAGGTTCAACTCGAATTCCCCCCCTCCCTTAGTGCTGATTCTGTGAGCACATCTTTCCAAAATGCATGGACAAAGTTTGTGGTGATTTAATACCCTAACGTCTCCCTTGCATCGAAAATCGTCCCATATCTTTAGCGTCAAATTGTGCGGACGAAACGGTAACCAATTACTAAGATTAGATGAGAAGAAATTGTATTTGAGGAACAGGCGTAGTCAGGTAGGTAGCTAGCTGTAAGCTGGCTTGAGGGACCCTCGGGATTGGTGTCTTCCTGCGAGTCTCCCATTCATGAAAGTGCCGACTATTCAAGATGTCTTGATGATTCCTGGAACATCCAAGGCTTGTGCGGGTGCATTCCAGAGTTTGTGACAATAACATTTGTCGACGTTCAAGATTCTGTGATGTGGGAGGGGGAATGTCAATAGTTATAGCTGCAATGGCGAGAAAGGAACAAAGACAGACACCAACTGTCATGGGTATCACTCGAATTTGGCTCAAGCCTACTTATCTACTCCTCCATTTTTTCTGGCCCGTTATCATACGGGGGATCTTCCAGCCGTCGAAAGAGGGCCACGTGTTTCTGTCCGCTATTCCTCTCCACCTTCTTGCCTTCCTCCGTCTCTGACCGCATGATGGCAACACAAGGGTCCGCCTCCTGCTCCTCCTCCGACACCCTCTCAAACGACGGATGAGCATCAAAATGTTGCACCATCCACCCATGCAGGTCGGGCACGTCGGTGATGGTATAAATAATACCGCCCGGCCGCACCACGTAGGCGTACTCGGAGTTCAGCGTCGTGGACACGATCCGCTGCTTGTGCTTCCGCGTCTTGAAGTGCGGATCCGGGAAGCAAATGAAGATCTTGGACAGCTGGCCCTTCTTGAAGAAGTTGGGCATGAACTTCATTGTGTTGGCGCGCAGAACGGCAATGTTGCGGTAGAGCTTTTGCTCCTGGTTCTGTGCTCTCAGCGCCTTGATCCGGTCTTCCACAAACTGCGTTACTGAGACGCGAATCTCCAGTCCTATGTGCCCAAGGGCAGTTTAGATTAGACATCCAAAGCAGAACAAAAGAATAAGACCCAGGTCTATGACTCACCTAGTACGAGGGTCCGGGGCATTGCGGGCGCAAGGGCTATGAGCAGACCGCCAAAGCCGCACCCAATGTCTGCCACTTCGACATCTTGAGTTAACCTCCTGATGGGCTTCTGGGCGGCTGACTCCGGTTCTTGGCCATCGCCCACTGGGGATGCTTCGGTTGCTCCTTCAGTTGAATCCTCTGCGACATAATCAGGATACAGTGAAGACCAGTCCATGTGATCTGGGCTTGGAGGGCTAACCCATCATTTTAGCTCTCGGAATTGGAAACCAATTATTGAAAGTATCACTCACTATACCAGTTGGTGGTCGGAGAAGGGGTTGGCGTGAGCTCGCTGGCGGTAAAACTTCTTCCTGGGCAGCTCGGTGGATGCCTCCCCCTGAAGTGCAGCCCGATAGTCCTCTCGCTTCTGGCGCTTATTTCGTTTATCGCCGCCCATTTTGAGTGTGTGTGTATACGTATATATGTGTATAAAGTCAAGTATATGCCTTTCTTATTAATTTTTTTTCGGCCGTGAATGTTCCTCGAATTTTGGGATCAACTGGAGGTGAAAACGATGGACTGTGCAGGGTTCATTGCAAAGGTACAGAAAATTACAAGTTGAGGGTGGGGTTGTGTTTTGAGACTTGAGGGTTAGGGGCCGCACTCAACCCTAACCCCGGTTTCCGTCTTGGAGGCATCTTCTTCATCGTCAGTCATTTACAACGAAGACGAGAGCTGAGCAAGCCCTGACGAACATATGTCCAGGCCTAAGTTTCTACCGTCATAAATACAGATGTTGTTCTTTGAGGGTATCATATTTTCATCCATAACATATGCCTACACCTAGGTAGCGGAAAGATCGTAACATCGTCAGCCCCATTTTCGACTTCTACGCCCAAACTCTTCAGTTCGAGTCCGAATCGGAGTAGTAGCTCACCAGCGCACTAGCAGTGGTGCTGGTGGTTGCGGTGGGATCGGCTACTCTTTCAGGTACAGGCGATTCTTCTCCGGCAGGAGGGTCTGTAACTTCCTCAGCTGCTCGTTTCCTCTTGAGACCTAGCAACCGGATGGGGCCTTTCGGCGTGTCCTTGCTGGAACTGCTCCCAAAATCGAGGAATGGATCCATCGCGGCTCTGGTGTTGCCCACAATTTCGGAGACGAGGCTCTCGCGCATCTTGGACGCTGCCATCTCCGCCTTGAGCTTCTTCCCCCCTATCGCTGCTTTCGTTGTTGTCGTTGCTGTCGTTGTTGTCGGCGTTGTGCTCCTCCCAGTCTCTCTGTATTTTGCCGTCTTCTCAAACAGAGGCCGCGCCAGCGCCTTGACGACAGGGACGTCGCTTTCCGCGTCCGCACCCCCAAAGTCGATCAGAGCCGCCCGCCGAGCGTCCTCCTCCGTCCCAGGCAGCAACTCGATACCCAGGCTCATACGGTCACGCAGTTCCTCCGTGCTCGCGGCCTCTTTCTCCCTCTCATGCCTGCCGACGCGGAACGCTTTTCGTAGTCGCTGATTCTGCGCATACGGATCCTCCCACTGCCGCTCCGCCGTATCGTGCAGCTCGCCGATACGCTGGCGCGCGTCCTCGAGCCTCTCGCGGTCGGCAATCGTCTTCTCGAGCTTGCCGAACGCGCTCTCGCGCTGCTCGGCGCGCTCCTTCTCCGTCACAATATGAAACTCCCCGCTCTTCACCAGACTATCCTCATCGTCGCCCGTATCCCGCTTCTTCCCGCCCGCCGCCACCACGTACCGACTGTGCTGCGGATCCGTCTGGATCTCAATCTCGCCCCCACACGCCGTGTGGCGCATCCGGAACGAGAAGATGGGCGACGTATAGTAATTCCCAATCTTCTTCTTCTCCGCGTTGAACCGCACCCCTTGCCCGATCACCGTGGGCTTCCGGCAGTGCCCGCACCACATGGCAAAGGGCATCTCGAACCGCACCGTCAGGACCCCGTGGGAGGCGAGCTTGGATGCGCGCGCCCCGAGCGCGTGCTTCTTGTGCACGGCGTTGCCCGACATCACGCCCTCCTGGTCCGGCGGGACGTACCGCCCCATGTTGAAGCCCTGCATGTTGGGCAGTGGTTTGGTTTTCTATCGGCGCTGGGGCCAGTTGGGGATGTGCTGCTGGTAGAGCACTAGGTCTAGCCGTCGCTGTTCGCTCGCTTTATTGTTTTCGTTTCGGTTGGTTTTCTTCTTGTTCAGTCGCCGAGTTCTGCCAGTTTTAGAATAATGGTGGTAGGCCGTGTGGCAGTCGTCATCGTAAGCGGCGCATCGAGGTTAATTTTCGAAGAATGCAAGCCGGGCTTGGTGTCGGGGGTCTCTTTTCGCCCCCGAGTTGTGACAGTACCTGCTCAAGTCGTTGATGTAGGTGGGTTCGCGATTCAGAAAGCTACCTTCATAAAAAGGTGATGTTGCTGGCTACCTAGGTTTTTAGCGGGGTCTTGAACTTCTTAGTAGAGTACAATACTAGGTGCGGATACACGTAATGTACATGTACTGTACATATGAGGATGAATTACGGATGCGTACCTACTTAGGTAGGTGGTCACTGGTAAGCATTAATGAGGCAAGGGTACTTACTCCCCCTAATTAAAGCAATCATTTGTCGAAGTATGTAAATTAGTCATTTCGTCCATCAGGTAAACACGAGGTTAATCTGCAGTATCGACCTCATTAGAGCGGTATGTACGGTACATTCTTGGGCGTATTGTAAATCCACTAGTACAACAACCAGCAACACACAACATAGGTAGCTTGTGAACTTCGCTGTATTTTAACACTGAACTCTAGTTACCGGCCGACATTCTAATAACACGCTAAACCACACCACATATATATGACCCATCTTGATCTCTATTCCAGCAGCCCAGCTGCTACTGTTTCTCCTCCGCTTCTTAGCACCACCCGTTGCCCAGCCTCTAACGGTACCTTGCTGCTCAGCTTTACCACAATCCTGGCCACGGTTGCTGGCTTCACGATCTTGGGCTTCTTCTTCACCACTGCGCCCGTCATCTTGTCGAGGAGTGCCGTGATCCCTTCTATCCTTCCTGCTGCGTGCATCCTGCCTCTGTGTACGTCTACCTGCATGGGCATTAAGAATTCGAATGCCAGCGCCTTCATCGAAAATGTGTCCAGGCACTGGATGGGCTTCTTGGGGTCGCAGATGATATCTCCAACACGGACATGAATCGGGTCGATATTACTCAAGTGAAGCACCGCATTCTGCCCAGCCACAGCCCAGTCGACCGGTGCCTCGTCCACCTGAAGCGATTTAACATACGCCTTCTCCCCGCTCGGCTGGACGAGGAGCACATCGCCCATCTGCAGAGACCCAGCGTCAAGGCGACCGGACACTGACACCTGACTCTGTGGTGTGCGAAAAACCTCTGATATGGTCATCCTTAGTGGCTTCGCCAATGCTCTTACGCTGGGTTCTGAATTCTCGAGCTCCTCCACAAGGGTTCCTCCAGTATACCACGCTGCTGCGGGGTCCGTCGACTTCCGTACCAGGTTGTCGCCGTGTAGACCTGATACGGGGACAAAGGTGGTGTTTTTGGCCTGGAACCCTGTCACAGAGAGAAACCCAGAGACTTGATTCTTGATCTCGTCAAATCTCTCCTGAGACCAACTGACCATATCGAGCTTGTTGACAGCAACAATAATCCTCGAGACTCCCATACTTCGAATCAACAACGAATGCTCCCGCGTCTGGCCCTTGAGCCCGGATTCAAATGCGCCAATGCTAGCATCAATGACCAGAATGGCAAAATCGGCCTGACTGGCCCCGGCAATCATATTGGGGATGAAATCCCTGTGACCAGGAGCGTCGAGAATTGTGAAAGTTGTGGTGTCGGTTTCAAAACGGTTTGTGGCGATATCAATGGTGACTCCTCTTGCGCGTTCCTCTGATCGCTGATCCAGGACCCAAGCGAGCGCGAACGAAGTCTTCCCGATCTTTGTTGCTTCCTGTCGCAGCTTATCGACAGTGCGCTGGTCAACGACGCCAAGATCAAGTAGCAGTCGGCCCATCATGGTGCTCTTGCCGGCATCAACATGCCCAACAACAACAAAACTAGCCGTCTTCTTGCTTTTGCTGTTTTCGAATTCCGAAAGAACGTCAAGATTTCGACTTTTGGGGAGCGGAGCGTCTTCTAGCTTCAAACCCTTGACGTCGTTTGCTACTGCGTCCGCGGACGAAGCCCCCTTCTTTTTGATTGGAGTGGCAGTCATCTTCTTTCCAGCTGTGTCGACTATTAGTGGTATCCACGTTAGCGTTTGCTCTTTTCTAAAAGCGAACCTTTCGCCTGCGCTGCTAGAACCACATCGTCCGGGCTTGGCTGTGAGAAGGCTTCGAGGACAGATGCTGGGAGTCCCGTATAAGGCAATGGCAAGACGTCCTCCGGTCTCAGTTTGGATGGGTTCGAGGAAGACCCGAAAAGGATTTGGGCAAAAGCTGAGGGCTGAGCCTTCTCCACTGCCACTGCATTTTCTGCCTCTGCCGCCACTATGGACGCGTTGGGGTGCCCTAGGGGGGCTTGTAGTGGACGCTGAGGCCGTTCGGGCTCAACAGTAGCCAGGGGCTTGCGGCCCTCGGCCGTCGACTCGGAAGTTTTGAGACGTTTGCCAAAGTGCCCGGCCAGGGGGATGTTCTCTTTGGCCCGGTTTTCGTCTTTGACAGAGAGTTCTGTCATCTGATTGCGAGTCTGTTCAAGCTTCTCCTGGGCGGCCTTCTCGTCTGCCTTCTTCTTCCTGGCGGCGGCAAGCTTTTGTAGCTTGGACATTTTTGGGCCAGAAGAACTTGATCCACCAAGCAATCCCATGCGAGGTCTCTGAGGCGGAATGAAGACGGTTTCTCGATGCTTAGGAATATTGCCCCATGGAAGGTCCTTGAACAGATGTGAGAATGATTGTTGTGGTTTGGTCCGAGTGGCGGCAGAGTGGTGGTCTTGCAGCAAATACTCCTCTTGCCGTATTGTCAACAAGGCTTGCGAGTGGGAGTAGGAGTGGCAATCTTCCAGCTGAGCAGTTTGGCCACCGGCCATGCCCAAGAAGCCCTTCTCTCGATATGCGCCAAGGCGGACGATTGCTGAACAGTTCAGAGAAGGGATTGTAGACTTACCCAATTTCTTACCGGTGTGAGTTGGCTTTTGAGGCGGGTTGATGAACTTTTTGAGAAGATAGTCGACAGTTTTGGCAGTGTCATAGTAGTAATGCCAAAGAGCCTCCTCGATCTGGGCGACTGTGACCTTGGTAACCTCGACGCCAAGAGCGGCCTGGACATCGAGTGTGCCCTGCGTCAACTGAGCCCGGTCTTCGGGACTGAGTTCGTCTTCTTGAGAGTCGTAGGCCTGGTCGTCTTCCAGGACACCCTGCCAGTCCATATTTCGAACTGCTTGGTGACGTGACATGTTTGCGGTTATGGCTGTGCACGCAAAGTGTGGGATGAGGATGAGTTGAGTTTGGATAGGTAGAGCTGATGCAAAGGTGCGTGTCGTACGCAGAAAGGTGAGGCCCGATGGTTGGAGTGAAAAGTTGGAGTTGGCCAAGATGAGTCCGAGTGAAAAATGGAAGAAAGAGCCGAAGTTTATACTATTTTTGAATTTGGTCCCAAAACCTGGGTGAGTGATTGATGCTGCCCGGTTTGGGGTTGTTTGGGCTGATTCCAAACGCTAAAAGAATAGGTATTCTCTCTTGCCAGGCACAAATTGAATTGTAAGATATATTGTGCCGGAAGTTGTGATCAAGAAAACCAAGGGGGAACTCAAGGTGTGGAATACCGTAAATCGAAGCCCAAGTGATAGAATTGCGACGAAGTGCTCCGACGACGAACACTCGACCTTGGATGCCTGTGGCGTGGCGGGGTTAATCTTTGTGCCAACTTCCCCCTCCTCTTGGACTCCAGGCAGTGGGAGCCCAAATCGCGGGGCAGCTCTGGGGCTGCCTGTGGCTGACTGGCTGGGCCGGAGTTTGATTCTGCCGCTGTTAGCTCGCCACAGCAGGGGTGCTGAGTGGGTGGCTGAATTTTTTGAGATTGGATTTTGAGCTTTTGGCGATGCGAAGATGCCTAGCGGTGGACATTGGACTTGACAGAGTCCCAGGCGCCCATTTTACTAAACAAACCCACCTCAAAATCTCCTCCCAAGCTGCATCCCCGCCAGACAACCCTTTACGCAACTCTACATACATAAGCAGCTCCCAAAATGGCCATGAGTACGTCCCCAGTTAACTACCCCTCGCTAGCAAACATGAAAACCCCTCCGAGAGAGACAGACAGACAGCTGCTAACTAAGACCCGTGGATAGATTTGGATTTATCAAATGGTAACCAACAGATCGCCTGCTCCCGATTTTGCTTGTTGCCGCTGCCGCTGCCGCTGCCTTAGTACTAACAGGTGCGCTGTACAGCCTCGGTGATGAAGGATGAGCAGGGTCGGCCCTTCATCGTTGTTAGAGAGTCAGTCTGGCTCTATTGTCCCATGTCACCCCCCCCTCCTCCGCTCGACTTGCTGACCCCTCCTCCCTCTCTACAGTCAGGGCAAGAAGAAGCGCCAGTTTGGCAACGAGGCCGTCAAGTCCCATATCCTCGCTGCCCGGACCGTCGCAAATATCGTCAAGACCTCTTTAGGGCCCCGCGGTCTCGACAAGATCCTCATCTCCTCCGATGGCGATATCACAGTAACAAACGATGGAGCGACGATTCTGCAGCAGATGGAGATCACCAACCACGTAGCCAAGCTGCTCGTAGAGCTCTCCAAGTCACAAGACGACGAGATTGGTGATGGCACCACAGGCGTCGTTGTCCTCGCCGGCGCTCTCCTGGAGCAAGCTGCCGAGCTCATCGACAAGGGAATCCACCCCATCCGAATTGCTGACGGCTACGACCAGGCGTGCGACATTGCCGTGGCAGAACTGGACAAGATTTCAGACGTGATCGAGTTCAGCAAGGAGGATACAGTAAACCTGCTCAAGGTTGCGAGGACAAGTTTGGGCAGCAAGATCGTCTCCAAGGCGCACGACCAGTTCGCAAAGATTGCCGTGGACGCGGTGCTTTCGGTTGCCGACCTCGAACAGAAGGATGTCAACTTCGAGCTGATCAAGGTGGACGGCAAGATGGGCGGCGCGCTAGAGGACACACTTCTCGTCAAGGGAGTCATTATTGACAAGGATTTCTCGCACCCACAGATGCCGAACGAGGTCGAGGACGCCAAGATCGCCATCTTGACGTGCGCCTTTGAGCCGCCAAAGCCCAAGACGAAGCACAGACTGGACATCACCAGCGTCGAGGAATTCAAGAAGCTGCAGAACTACGAGCACGAGACGTTCGTCGAGATGATCCAGCAAATAAAGGCCACGGGCGCGAACTTGGTCATCTGCCAGTGGGGTTTCGATGACGAGGCCAACCATCTTCTCCTCCAGAACAAGCTTCCTGCTGTGAGATGGGTGGGCGGCCCAGAGCTCGAGCTGATTGCTATTGCGACCAACGGCCGCATTGTGCCGCGGTTCGAGGATCTTAGCGCCGAGAAGCTCGGAAAGGCGGGCATTGTCCGTGAGATGACTTTCGGCACGACAAGAGAGAAGATGCTTGTCATTGAGGAGTGCGCCAACACAAGAGCCGTGACCATCTTTGTCAGGGGAAGCAACAAGATGGTAAGCAAACCCCCGCTTATTTCAATATGTCCTAGCCCCATTACTAACCGGAGTAACTATAGATCATCGACGAGGCGAAGCGGTCCATCCACGACGCTCTCTGCGTCGTGCGTAACCTAGTGCGCGACAACCGCGTGGTGTACGGAGGCGGCGCTGCCGAGATTGCCTGCAGCTTGGCGGTTGAGGATGCGGCAGTCAAGACACCTGGCCTGGAGCAGTACGCGATGCGGGCCTTTGCTGAGGCGCTGGACGCTATCCCCATGGCGCTGGCTGAGAACAGCGGCTTGAACCCGATCGCCACGCTGGCCGAGGTGAAGAGCCAGCAGGTCAAGGATTTGTCAGGCCACGGCCGCCTCGGCGTCGACTGCATGGGTGCGGGTTCCAACAACATGAAGGACGCGTTTGTGATCGACCCGCTCATCGGCAAGAAACAACAGCTCATGTTGGCGACGCAGCTGTGCAGAATGGTGCTCAAGGTTAATAACGTCATTGTGGCAGGCTCGGGCGATGATGACTTTTAAATGAACCAAATAGTCTGTTTTCACACAAAAAGTTCAACGAACAGACACGCAAATGAATAGCGATCCATCCTCTTCCTCCCCTGATAAAAAGGCGGTAAAAATATCCCTTGGGCGTTTATATACATGAATGAATGTATAAATGTATTACACCAGGCAGACAGTCAGATTTCTCTTTAATTAGTAGCGCCTTGGTTGGCCATAGACTTCAGAGAATCGAAAAGTCAAGTGAAGTCAAACATTGTCATGTTTCACAGTTCGCCAGCGAAAGTCAACACAAGAAATGATGAGCTCGTCGTAAGATAAACAACAACATTATGGAATAGGGGGACAGACCTTACCCGCTAGTTAATGAGCTGACAAGTCTCATGGCAACCACGAACTGAGGGAGTGACTTTATGCAATCATGATAAAGAACAAAACGACATTCACTGTTAAGCCCAAGCCATGCGGTTGAAGACGGTTGTGCTAGGTACGAAAATGAAATAAGAAAGAAATAAGAAAGAAGTATAAAAGAAACAAAAGAAACAGAAAAGAAATAGGCAAGAAGCTGGAAAGAACTAAGAAGGAATAATTGCAGATAATATGGCACAAATACCAAGTGGAACCAAATGATTACCTACCTTACACGACATCTATAGGCAGGTAAATACCTACCCAGGAAGTGAGGCGTTACAAAATACCATATAATTTGCCTTACGTTAACTTTGTTCTCTGATCCTTTCTCAACGTGAGACCAAAACATTGGGTAGTTTTTTAAAGTCGTCTACCTAATAACCTACTAAAATCCTTTGTAACTTCCTACATATATGCCGCGAACGCGCACCTTAACAACAAAACCTTGACACATTATTACGTCGCTGTGCTTTTTAATACCTAATCACGCTGTCTTATCTGCCTGTCATACAATGGGGGAAAAAAAGATGGGATGTTTTGACGCTTGCTCAACGCGGCGGGAGCCCCTTTTAGACAACCAAAAAAAAAGAGCGCAAACAAACACACATAAGAGTATGATAGGCAAAATATGTCCTTTCGATTTTCTCTCCTTATTTCGCTCGTCCGAACTCTTTTTATCTTCCAAAGTCTTTGTCCTCAACAATCTTGCCCTACCCCTTAGTTTTGGGCTCGGTCTGCGGGATATTGGGTTACGCGAAGCCGAAGCCCTGGGCATTCTCTAGCGCCATGGCGAGCCTCTCGCGCAATATCTCCTTGTCCCTATACTCCGGCAGCAGTAGTGTGCCGTAGCAGGTGTATGAGGTTGGCAAATGCCCGGACGGGTTGTCGACGGCGCCGTTCTTTTGGATAATAAACATCATGTTCTTGACGCCGCCGACGGGCACACGGTCACTGGCGGTGACAAACTCGAGCAGCTTGCGCTTCATGCCGTCGTCGTAGCGCTTGACGATACTCCAAAAGTCTTTGATGGTGCGGTGGCTGGCGTCCCAGCCTACATAGCGCGTGTAGCGCTTCAATTCGCTGATGTCGATATCCTGGACACCCTCAACGATTGATTGGAGGAGGTTTGAATTGAGGAGGCCGAGGCTCTTGGGGTGCAGGCACATGCGGAAGCCCCGTTCAAAGGCTTCGTACTGTTGCCGCACTGAAACATCTGTCAGGTAGCGAATGTAGTCGGAGACGTAGGCATTGCGGTTGGCGTGGGTTACCAGCGGCGCTTCGTCCTCGCCTGGGTTGCCGAGTTGCGGAGCAGGAGTATTTGATGCTTCCCAAGTATTTTTCGGGAACTGGGGCCACTCCTCCTTTGTATTAGGAGGTGAGGCTGGGGACCCCGTTGTACGAGAAGGCGGCTTCATCTCCCTGGTGATGTGCTCGCCGAATATGGAGACCGAGAACTCGTAGGTACGAGCAAAAACATCCTCTACAAGACCCTGGTTTTCGTCCCATTCCAGCAACTTTGTCAACCCACTCGCTAGATCAGGCCAGCCGTCTTCAATATGGTGAAGCTCGGTAACCGGTTCCCCTAGGAGCTTGCGATATAGTGCTCTCGGAAACGTGACAGGAAGTGTAAGCCCGTTATAGACAGCAAGAGACACGAGGAGGCCAACGAGCTCAAACTTCCATGCGGGCTCCATCGATCCAGGTAGAAACCAGGCCATCCGGGTTCGTTCGTCAATAGTGAAAGCACCATAGTTGGGGTTCAGAACCTCTGCAATGGCCATCCTGAAGAACTCCTGCTGAACACCACCAGAGTCGAAGCCTTCCTCGCCATCGAGTTCTCCGAGGTGGACTTTGAGGGGTCTTAGAAGTTCTCTCTCTTCCCTTCTCCAAAGCTGATTAAAGGTATCCTTGATGACATTGTCCCGCCTGATGTTGAGAATTAGGTACTTGGCCGCCGCTGTCTTCAATCGCTCTGTGAGCACCTCCTTGTGATGCTGGGTCAGGCTGGACCTGGAAGCAACCACTTCCATCTTCTCCTGGAGTGACGTAGATTCTTCGAATGCACGGCTCATTCTGGAGAAATTCACAGACCGGAAGTAAGACACAAGAATTGCTGGGTTGAAGATGTAGGGGAAGTCAAGGAGATGCAGCTTCTGGCGTGTTTGTGTGTGAGAAAGCCATGATACGGGCATTTGCACAGTGTCCAGTCTGTCGGCGAAGTACTCGGACCGAAACTGAGTGTCGCTGAGGAGGAGCTCGTGACGTTTCTTGTCTGAAATTGTTTTAGTTAGCCTGATATAGCGATAAAGGGCCTGGGTAACTTACACATTGCCTCAATCAAAGCCAAAGCGCCGCCAAAAGACCCATCTCCAGGAACTTCGGGATTCCCATCCCAATCGCTCAGCATGACCGCCCTTGCCCAGTCGAGAAGGAGGATCGGAACTCGTGTTTCGTGAAGTGCGCGGTCTGGAAATGAGAAATTAAAAATATAAACAGCATCCATATTGAGGAAATCTAGTTGCGAGAATAACGGCGTGAGCACGTCAGGCTCTTTGTTTTCGTCGCTGATGAGGTTCAACTCGTTCAGCTCATCATAATAGCGGCGGGTGGTGATGGCGGCGAACAACCGCCTGGCTAGCCGCAGTGCAAGGTCATCTGTAAAGGCGTCCTCGTATTGGAGGCAGAGAGACACGGGTTGCTGAGCAACCGAGCCGCTCCCAGCAAGGCTCAAACCGTGGGATCTAATCCTAGACATGTCGGACAGCTGTTGAGAGTCGGTAACCAAAGGTGCTGCAGCTACCAAGGCATGTAAACATATAGACATGAGACGCCCTGCCTCTGCGTTGGAAAGCGGCTTCTCATGCTTGGGGAAAAGCTTGGCAGTTGGGGACCGGAGAGACTGCAGGGTTTTAGGGGGAGCAAAGAGACCCGCCGCGGCCATCCATAGACTGTGAAAGACCAGACTGGGAGCAATTCTAGTCATCCTCAGCATACAGTACCAAAGGGTCTGAGAGTCGTAAAGTTGGCCTTTCTTCATAAACGACTGCACTGCCAGTTGCGGATCACTCAAGACATAGAACAATGTTTGCTCGACAAACAACTTCCACTCCAATCTCACATCGGAAGGATAGGTTCGGCTGGACCGGGACCTCCGCTTCAGGGGCTTTGCTTGGCCGCTGAACCTGGTGTGAAATCTGGCTACGGAAGGTGGCTCAAGCATATGCTTCTCAGCGGTGCCATCTTCTTGAATGATATCGCAGATGAAGTCTACGACGTCCGCGTTCAGCCTTGACAACGCTTGAGGAAGGAGGCTATCGTCCTCGGATTCTGACTCAGGGTCCAAGGCTTGGACGGAACTGTTGCTAGCAGACCGGGTGGAGGGAACCCTAGGGGTAGTTGACTCGTCTGGATTGCTGGTCTCGCTGCTCCTTGCTCCATCCATTTGTGCTCGGCCAGGTTTGGGTTTGAAGTCGACGATCTTGGGGGGCGGCATTTTCTCCAAAGTGACATCGTCAAAGAACCCAGCAGAGGATAACTGAGATATTGGGCGAGGCAAGGTTGAAGGTGTTGACTTGAGTCCGCGGGCGTTCCTATCTGTGGGGACACTATTGGCGCGAGGCGATTTCAGCAGGCCGGCGTAAGGGTCATCGGACAAGGACTCAGAAGCAAAGGGGTCAATAGAGAGCTGGCGTTTGGGTTTTGGCGTCCTAACCTTCGCATTCGAGTTGTGGCGCTGGGCCCCGGACCGGGGAAGAGGCGGAAGCTCACGCTGCTGCTGCTGCTGCTGCTGCTGTTGCTGCTGATCCGGCCTTGCCTCCTTATCGCCGTCATCTGTCTTCTCGCGAGTTTCTTTCCCACTGTTCCCATGTCGGCTGGGCTTGTAGCTCTTAGTCGGCGTTCCACTCAATTCGGGAGGCAACACAGGCGATTCCGGTACGGACTTGGGGCGTGAAGAAGCCGTCTCCATTTCTGACTTAGAGTTCGCCTTCGATGACGCAACATTTCGACCCCTGATGGTGTGGTCCTTTTGGTATGCTTTCGCGTGCATATTCAAGTCTTCCATGGCGGCGGGCGTCAGCCACTCCAGCATCTTGAAGGCAACCGTGCCAAATACGTTTGCGGCGAAGGAACGGTAGTCTTTGCTAACAGGCTCGTCGGTGATAGTGAAATCTGGACTGCGGGGTTGCCTTTTAGTATCACCTTGGCCTCGCTTAGATGGGCTCGCCGGTCTAGGGGGGTCCGTGGAAGTTGTACTGTTGGTGGTCCCATCGCGAGTCCGCGGCGGGCTCGATGGCCCCCCATTCCCATTCCCATTCCCATTCCCAGTGCTCTTGGGCGAACCCCCGCGACTGGCGTGGGCCTGCCCCTTAGGAGAAACACCCTGAGGACGCTCATCCCGCAGCGGCGGCTTCGGCGCAAATATTAGGGTGTTCACAGCAGCTGGCGCAATCTTGACAGGCTTCAGGTTCGGGCAAAGACCGTTCTCGGGGTTGTCCTGGCTTGCTAGGTATACGGCAAGAGCCCTGGCGCTCGTGGTATTGAATCTCCGAATAGGGTTGCGGCCGACGGCCTTCCTGCGACAGTTGAAGCAGGTAGGTGTTGAACAGTACTCGGCGGTGCAGCCCTCGCGAAGTTGCTCGATGTACCTGGAGGAGGGAGAAAGGTCAGCTGTTTGCGACGAACACACATAATCGGGTGGCGAACGGCAGGACGCGACTCACTGTTGTACTAGTATCTGGAAGCTGTGCCGGTGACTGGCCTTGTGTATCGAGTATACCCTCCTCGGATTGTCGACGTTCTCGACCAGCTCCCTCAGCTCGGCCGGCGCATCATAGGGCAGTCTGGCAAAACGCGCCTCCTCCCAGAGGCCCTCGAGAAGGTCGAGCTCGGTCATGTTGGTGTGGTTGTGGGGGTAGCTGTGAGCATGACCTTGACCGTGAGCGTGGCCATGACCATGACTGCGGGCATCTGCCGGCCGGGGCGTGTCTGGCGTCATGTCATTGATGGATGGCTGTCCAGGGCAGGCGGAGACAGGGCAAGTGGGTGGGTGATGCAGCAGGGCCTGGACTGGGCGGGTTTCGCTGGAGACGGTAACGCGGAACTCGGTCAAGGCGGCGCCTCAGATAGAGCAGTGAGGAGTCAATACAATGAATGCGATTAATTAAATTCTAGCAACGACAGTAGTGGCGTGGAGAACAGGACTCGAGCACTGGCGCGCAAACAGTCCCCTATTGAGAAGTTTGGAGAAGGATTTTGATTTGTCGGCGCCGTCTTGAGAAGATGGCTTGTCGCAGAATCCAAACACTGCGCAACCGCAATTGCACGCACGGTTCAGCCGCCGACGGATGGCTTGCCACTAACTACTACCTTGCCCAAAGCGGTTGACAAAATAATCGGGACTCCAAACGCCACGTGCAAGTGGCCTGTTGGCAGCCCTAACAACCACTAACAAAGCTCTAGCAATTATTTCAATTCTCCAGCATTCGGCTCACACTACCACCATACACCACCATACACACTGCCATACCTCCGCACTAGATCTATTACCAATTAAAAATTGCTGGCACGCAGTTAAACAGTTTCTCAAAGTAAACTACAAATTTAGTATGACGGAGGAGGATTTCAGGGCATTGGTAATGGAAGGATGGCGCCGAATTAAATATGTTACAATTAATAGATACGTAGATTTTATGGTAGTGCGGATGTAGGATGTCTTAGCTGGCGAGGGTCAAATGCTGGGTGGTAGGGTGCTAGTACTTAGAGTGACCCACTGAAGCTAGTAAATTGGGCCTGTAAATAAGTATCTGTAGGTACGCAGTCCCGATTATTTTGTCAACCGCCTTGCTACCGCAGAAGATATTCGACGATTTGTTACCAGGAAAAATATCACATGGTTTGAGAGGAGGCACTGCCATCGTGAGCGTCAACCCTCGCCTCTTTCACTATTAAAGGATTAATAGGATAGCGGCCGCCCATCTTGCCTTGGTTGCTTGGTTGCTTGGCAAGCTTGGGTATCTCTATCGATCGAGTGTATAGTTATGGCAAGTCCAAGTGCCGCAGACCCCTATGAAAAACGGAGATTCCCCAAGCCACCTAGCTACCTAGTTTTTTATATGTATGCACTAATTTGTGTTGAGCTGTGCTGGATATGCCGGGGACTTGGTCTTTTCGAGAACAACCTAAGTTGGCACGGCTTTCAGTTGCTTGGCATACATAGGTTGGTACATATAACAAGTAAACATAAAGACATTTGCAAAAGCTCAATGACATCTCTTGTTATCATCCTAAAGCATGCATTACTCAGAAAACCCCCATAACTCGTCCCTTTTTGTGTGTTATCCAAACCAACGCTGAGTAGGCCCGAAATCATTGGTCGTGTGCACGCCAGTAATTACCTACCTACCTTGGTCCGGATTAGCTGTACGGATTACAGGCGGGCCTCAGACGCCGGTGCCACAGGGCAGATCGGCCAGGGCTTCCGCATGCCAAGCAGCGACTTGGGATTGGGCTCTGACGTCGCTGCAAAAACAAAACCCCCACCATCGAAACCGCAGAAAATTGAATACCACTCGC
Organism: Lasiosphaeriaceae sp. G1095; assembly: GCA_027569635.1. Classification (NCBI taxonomy): domain Eukaryota; kingdom Fungi; phylum Ascomycota; class Sordariomycetes; order Sordariales; family Lasiosphaeriaceae; species Lasiosphaeriaceae sp. G1095. The sequence goes on along the minus strand of JAPDFK010000245.1, from coordinate 10,282 downwards.
TTTGGGGATTATTAACCCCCTCCAATGTCCTTTATCGCCACATTTGAACTGGATAATCACGTACCCAACCACTACGAGATCAGTCGGAAATAACCAGTGGCCTCCTCTCTCACCCTCGCTCAGCTCGCCTGCTCTTCCTAGAGTAAAGACCTCGAGGACAGAGCGCCTGCTTCTGCAACCCCTCACGTGGTCCAGTCCCACCCCGCTGTCCAACTCCCACAAGCCACGGACACTCCAAGGGTCGCCCCCTCCACGCCGTTGGAAAGCAACAAAGACCTCCATACTCGGATTATTAATAGGCCTATATAAAATTCCAGCCTCTCGGGCCCACTCGCCGCCTTGATTCCCCGACCATCGTCGCACCGCACCGACACCAACACTTCCACCAAGTCCGTCCTACACCATGGCTACCATCTCGGGCAGTAGGGCAGCTCAGGGCAGTGAGTCCGCCACCAAGGACATCACTGCCTCCCACCCTTATACCTGCAACACTTGTCAGGTTGCTTTCCGCAACAACGACCTCCAGAAGGGGCACATGCGGAGTGATTGGCAGTAAGTGTCTTTTGATGGTCTAAATGCCTGGCTCGCAAACTGTTTCGAGACTTACTCTCTGTTTTTCACAGCCGATACAACCTCAAGCGCCGAGTTGCTTCGCTACCCCCCATCTCGTCCGAGACTTTCTCCGAAAAGGTCCTGCAGGCCCGGGCTGCGTCATCGGCACAGGCAGACAAGGTCGGTTTCGAGAAGGCTTGCGATGTGTGCGCGAAGTCGTACTTCACCGAGGGCGCATACCGAAACCACATAGGTAGCGCAAAACACAAGACAAAGGTTGCGGAGGCAAAGTTTACAGCCAAATCATCGCGCCCTAACGGGAAGGACAACGATGAGACAAGTTCGGTAATGAGCTCGACCTTCTCGTTGGGAGAACCGGCGGGCAACAATTCCGAGGTTGATTCGGACGCTGAAGAAGAATTCAACGAAGTCGTCGAGGGGCTCAAGAACACTGGGCTGCAAGACCGGAAATCGCCTCTCAAGCGGCCTTCAAACCCTCATCTCTCTGCTGCCGCCAACCATAAGGAGGCCCATCCCGTGTCACTCTCGTCGAGCGAGCAGCCCTCTAGTTCCGCAACCCCTGTTCCTACAAAGGAGGATGCGCCAGGCCCGTCTCTCAAACAATGCTTGTTCTGTAACTATGAGTCCCCGACGCCCGCTCTGAGTGCACTTCACATGGAGCGCATCCACGGCATGTTTATTCCCGAAAAGCCGTATTTGGTGGACCTGGAAGGCTTGATCGGCGCGTTGCAAGAGCGTGTCTTCATCTTGAACGAGTGCCTTTCTTGCGCCAAAGTCAAGTCAAATGCCTTTGCAGTACAGACGCACATGCGAGACAAGGGCCATTGTCGAATTCCTTTCACAACTGAAGACGAGCAGCTCGAGATCGGAGAATTCTACGACTTCCGTAGCACCTACTCGGATGACGAGTCGTCAGAGGATAAGTCAGACGAGGAGATGGAAGATGGCAAGAAAAATGGGGGTGCCAAGCTCGGTGCCAAGAGATCCGCTAAGATTACTGGTGACGGTGACGAAGTCATGAATGAGGATGGCTGGGAAACCGACAGCTCGGCATCGTCTCTTGACTCAGACGACCTTCATGCCGTTCCTGCTGAGTGTCATGACCACCAATATGCCCGTCTGGACAAGCACCCACATCACTCCCGGGAGGACCATCGCGCTCACCGCCAGCGTGACGGCTTCCATGCCCATAACCACAAGCGTGCTCATGCCGTCTTCTACGACGAATACGAGCTCCATCTGCCGTCTGGAAAGTCGGTTGGGCATCGCTCGCTCAACAAGTATTACCGCCAGAACCTACACAACTACCCTACTCCAGCAGAGAGGGAAGAGCGCGAAGAACGTCTGGCTATTGAGGCTGCGGAGCGGGAAGAAAATGGTATGGATGTGGATAGCAGTGATGACGGCCGCCAACTTACTCGCCGCGACGGTGCTGCTCATGGCCGTGTCGTCATGAACCGTAATATTGCCGGTTTGGGCGTTAGCAACCCCAGGGAGGTCAAGAACGTCATCATGAGAGGTCTCAAGAAGGAAGCTTCTGGACACAGACGCGGCCACGAGGGACACAGCAAGAGATACTTCAAGGAAGTGCACCGCAACCCGGTCTCGTACCTTCGTTGATCTCTTTCTTTCTTTCTTCTTCTCAGTTCCTTTTCTTCTGCTTTTTTTTCTTCTTTCTTCTTGGGAACTATGTTTCGGGCTTTTGCTCCCCTTAGAGAGGATGGGCGGCGGGTTATTCTGTCGGTTTTGCAGATGAGAGGATTACCAGCGTCCAGTCAGGCACTCGCATTGAACTGAGGGAAGTAGACAAAAGAAAAGTGCATTCACATATTCCATGCCTGTCGTTGCCCCCGGGCGGCAGCGAAATATTTTGGTATTTTTGTGTTGTCTAGAGAGGAGGGATAGACGGAGTGCCAATAGACAAAATTTGTTTCAACAAAATCTCCTATAGCCTAACCGGCACGCATGTGTGATCCTACCTAGGTACGGAGGCTCCAGCCAAAAGAAAGGGTCACTCTGCCTAGCGCTCAAGGTTACAAATGCCGCAGTGCCAGCCTGCGTACTCAAGTCTCAGGGCCGTTTATATTCCTAGCAAGGCATTATGAGAAGCCCCGAATACCTCCTCATATCGTGCAGGGCCCTTCAAGCTGCCTGACAACGCATGACGAGAAGCTCTGAACGCTTACCGTGCTGGTTGATATGACAATATTGACCAGGCAGTTGATGAGACTGCGCTGCAAATTCAGGCCCGCACTATGGAAGGAGGGTGATCCTTTCTTTCGGCGGGAGCCTCCGTCCGTACCTACCTAGGCAGGACCCGTGTGTAATTGGATTTATTTATTCTTGACATGTATAGAGCTCACCTTGAACTGGTCGGTCATCCTTTGGAGTAGTCATTTTTACCCTTTCAAGTCAGGGAGGGTTCCAGGGGGAAGAAAATGTGCTTGCGGTGAGAGCATTTTACTGTTTTCTTTAGACAGGCGAGACCACATGTTCATGCCATGTCATAAAGCAGCCCAAAGGTGCCAATCCACTCATTACTTCTTTCCTCCGTCCCGAAAATATGACCAGGTGTTCAAATCTAGCAAAGGACATTCTGCAGATAGCCAGTCTTGAGCCTGAGCGATACAAGATATAGCCCTGTCATTGGCCACATCCTATTCAGGAGAGCAACATCATATCGGTCCATCTCTCACTCAAATCTGACATTTTTTTATCTTTTTCCTCGCCGCCTTTCTCACACTCCATGTCTGCAAGAGTAATTCATAGTTCACTCGCGGCAGACGATCCGTCTGATGAGATCGATCTCAACCCAGTCAGCTTCTCGAATATCCAGCACGACAATGATCCAGCCCATCTCAGCCTTCTTCTTCTTCTCTTTCTTGAGCTTGCAGATACAACGACACATTCTCTTGACCTGCTGTCCGCCGCCGCTCAAGAACACGGAACTCTGGCGATCAAGGAGACTGTCGGTCTTCCATCCGGTCAGAGTCCCAGACGGATAGGGCCGCTGCTCCTTGAACAAGTCCATAAACTGGAAGTGTTGGACTCGTGTCAGGTGCTCTCGGGACGAGTATGCAACTCGTGCGTAGAGCTCAAAGGTCACATCCTGCTGCGTGTTAAAGAATCGGGCGCCTTCGTTCACAAGCTGGCCGATGCGAAAACAGGTTCTCAGTATGCTAGAGTTAGATACGCCAATAACAGGGGATTTGCCCCTCACGACACGAGGGAAGGGGGGTCTCGAGAAAGGTTTGGGGCTGCTTTGTGATGGTCGTGGTATGAAAGACGGATTCGCCCCCTTTTCGGGTATCATGTCCTTGGCTGTGGCATTTGTAATGTTCTTGCTCGGTGAGTCGGGACAATCACTGGGATCCTTGGGGAGGGATGGTAAACATTCGATGATGCTATCCCAATCCACATCAGAGTCCAGTAGTTCTTCCTTATCGCTGGCTCGGAGTTGCTGACCGTCGGCCACGTAAACTTGTCTCATGTTGGGAGGTGTACCGGTCGGCGAAGATCTCTGGAGCTTGGGGTCAAACGTCTCGGGAGTAGATGAAGCAGCCAGACGATGAATAACGCTCGATGGCGGGATTTGTTGCTGCGGAAGGACTGGCGAGACGGAATCAATCAACTTTGCCATGTCCTCCTCGTCAGATGTTGCCACAGGGTAGTTGTCGTTCTCTGGACTGGCGCTGGCGAAGCTCTGTAGTACCGCCAGCGTCTCCTCGTCATCGTAGTCTGTGCTGGAGCTGTGTTTTGCGGACTGGATATGATCTGCATGGAGAATATTCTGAAGATCTTGCGGACTTTCCGCTTTGATTTTGGACCAGTCAGGTGTTACAGGTCGGTCGAGAACATATTGCGACTCGAGTTTGGCGTCTGCCTCATGTTTTGCTTCTTGTTTAGTTACTGAATACTCTTGGGATGCTTCCTCAAAGAACTCTGAGATAATATCTGGGAGGTTCGTTGTGTTAGGACCTGACAATGGAGAAATAGATTGATATTCATGGATATGAAGTTCCCGTCCGAGTTGATGAGGGTGGGGGGTTATCGCGGTTGGGTGTTCGGGAAGTTCTAAGTTCAGATGTGGTTGAGATTCCGGATACAGAGAAAGAACCTTCGGCGAGCTTGTCAAGGGTGGTGTTTGGAAATAGGCGGTCGTCGACACCACATGCTTTGGGTGGACTGAAGCATCTTGCCAGACAGGATTTCCAAATGATGCTAAATAGCTTGCCGATTCCAGTCTGGGAAGAGGCTGAGGAGATGAAAAAACAGCGTCAGGAAGCCCTCGTAGATTCACCTGAGAACCATGCCGCAGCCTTTTGCGGTGACTCGCCACAGGCTCAGCTTGACGCTTTACAGAGGCATTACGTGGCGCAGCCGGACTATTGTCAGGACACTTTTCTCTAATTGATGGGAAAGGATCCGCTCCGTGAAAGTGAGGTGACAAATACGGAGACTGTAGAGGCTCCAGAAACTTGATGCTGTTGATCTGTGTTAGTTGCACCTTACCTAGGACGGGGAGATCGCAGCCGTACTCATTGTTTCCGTCGTCTGACTCCAATGTGTTATCAGACATCTGGTCTGCCATCATTTGCAATTGCAGAAGGCCTTGCGGAAAGAATCACCCGGACTGAAATAATACTAAAAATGGACAAAGTCCGGAAGGGAGTGGGAGATTTGGAGCGCGCGACCACTGGGCATCTGAATTGACGGGCCAACGAGACTTCGGTAATCCCTAGAGGGATTGGATGGGGATGGGAATATGAGAAGAAGAGATGTGAAAGTAATGTGTAGCAGGAAATTAAAGTGTATCTTCAGAATTTGAAACCCCATTGCCTTTGAGCAGGTGCTGCCCGCGAAGCATGTAAGCCGTTCCTTCCCCTATCCAGCCCCTGAGACCGAAGTGGCGGCTGATTGACACTTGGCTTTGAAAGCTGGCAGCTGGCAGCTGGCAGACATGAGGGGCTTGGGCCTGCAGGGATTCCGCCGCATCGCCGACAGTTGGGCAAACCGGGACGCTTGACGCAAGCATCCTGCAGGTCGGTGGTTGCGGGGTCACTTGCCAACATTGAGGAGGGCTGGCTTGGTTGGAGAAGGTGCAACCTAAAACACTTGAAACCTCACACAGTGGGATAATTGATGTGAACATGTGCCTTATGACCTTTAGAGGGCAGTCAGAAACCAGCACCAGGTCGTAAATCACGCCATTTCCCAGCGACTGGCTCTCTCCCGTCTGACATTGTTGTTGTCCATTACCCCGCCATTCGTCGCCGAGCGTTCGTTATCTTATCGCTCACCAACTGCCCCCCAAGCTTCGGGAGCTTGCGCCTCCTTGGAGCCTCGCGAGCCTCATAAAGGCTCCCTCCTGACATCTGTTCAAGGCAGAACTCCCAGGAAGCCTCTTGGACAGAGCCTGTGGCTCTCTCAAAATACAATAATCCGGTCCCCGAATGGCATGATCATTGATGAGTCAGGTCGTTGCAGAAGGTGAGCAGTAATCCCACCTGGGAGAGCGAAGCCATAACAGAAGAGTCATATCTCTGTTTGTATTGGTCCGCCAGGCAGTTCACCCGTTCAGAAGATACCTGTTGGCAATAAATCACCCAGTCTGACAAGCTACCACCAGCCTTGGAAGCAGACCCAGCCTGAGCAACACACTCGTCGAAATACGTACAATCGGCCAACAACAGGCTCGGCCAAGCCTTAGTTCATCACCATGTTCTCTCCAGTATGTAAGCTTGTGTGCCATAATGTGGCGCCCAACACTAACCAAGCCCACAGAAGAAACCTTATACGGCGGTGACCGTTACCATTGAGCGGCTGACAAGCGAGGCCATCCCGGAGAATGACCTCAGCGGAATCCCCGACCTCGTCGAGGTTGTCAATCTCCAGGACTCGGGCCCTGTTGAAGCTGCCCGCGCCATCAGGAAGAAGCTCAAATATGGAAATTTGCACCGGCAACTTCGCGCCTTGACTCTTCTTGACGGACTTATTCAGAACGCCGGGCACCGCTTCCAGCGAACATTCGCCGATGAGCCCCTGCTTGAAAGGCTGCGTTTCTGTGCTACGGCCGACCTCTCGGATCCGGATGTCAAAAAGAAATGCGCAGAACTTTTCCGCAGCTGGGCGTCTGAGTACAAAAACACGCGTGGCATGGAGCGTGTTGCCAGTCTCTACAAGGTACCCAACCACTCTGATACCACACCTCCCTTTTGGAGCGTTTAAACTAACTATTGTTGCTAGGAACTTCCCCGGCGCAAACATGTCGTCACTCAAGAGAAGTCAAAGGTGCTCAAGGAGACGGCCAATCCTTTTGGTGACGACGAAGACGAAGAGGAAAAGAATCCAGCGGGTCCCTCCCAACCTTCGCAGCCTTCGCAGCCTTCGTCACGTAGAACGGCTTCGGTTTCTGGGTCTCAGTCATTTGGACCCCAGACAACCAGCCAAGTCCAATCCTTCAGCCAAGCTGGTAAAGACAAGAAGAAGAAGGACAAAAAGACCAAGAAACAACACAAGCCGTTCAACCTTGAAGTCGAGAAGGAGCAAATGAAGGCTCATATCGCCGAGGCTTCCATTGCGGCCACAAACTTGATGAACACTCTTCAGAGCATCAACCGAGAGAAGGAGCGTATTTCGGAGAACCAAACCGCCGTGCAGAGATTCGAGACTTGCAAGCAGCTGAGAAGGAAGATTTTGCGATACGTAGGTAAGCCCATCAGCCTTCGCTCCTACACTCATTAACAGATTTCAGATCCATCATGTGGACTCGGAGCAATGGCTTGGGGGCCTGTTGCATGCAAATGACGAACTCGTTACGGCCTTGATGACGTTTGAGCAGCTTGACCGGTCCATTGATGCTGACAGCGACTCCGACGATGATGTTGCTGAGCAAGCGCACCTTTATCGCAGTACGACCTCTTCTCCCCCCTTTTGACACAGGTTATATATACCGATTACTGACCGTATATCAAGTGGCAACTGAGAAAGCGAAAGGGAGAGACGCCGACTCCCCAACCAGCCCAAGATCACCTGTACCTGGAATGGCAGGCCTGAACCTCAATCCCAGCCCCCCACCACAACCTCCTCGACCCTTGCCGCCTCCGCGCCCATCGGCTACGACGAAGCCCTCAATGTCGTCACCACAGCAAGTTAGACGCCAAGTGGAATCTGAATCTGAGGATGACTTGGAGGAGGAAGATGAGAACGATCCGTTTGCTGACCGCAACGCTCTCGCGACCCCTAAGGTGGAGCGCGATGAGCCTAAGTGGTAGGTTGCGAGACTGAAAGCTGATTTTGGGGCGTTTGTTCTTGATCGACGAGTATTGGTAAGATTGGGGGCTGGCATGGAAGGTTGGCGATATTGACGAACTGCAGTTGGTGCCTTCTCAACATGTACCTCTACAACACCAGGTCTTTCAGGTGTTGAATGGAGGTACTCATCCGCTGCCGGTTTGCCCTCTATTTTTCTTTTATTTTTCTGAATTTATCGTAGGGTTATGACTGCTTTAGAGAGGGTTTGCTTCATGCTATCACATACTTGGGGGAAAACCTCCATGTTTGTTTCAGCTAGGTATGAGCCTAGCCAGAAGTGAAGGGAGGACAAGTTTGACAAACAACCCTCCTTGAACAAAAATTGACTTCCCTGCCTTATCATCGTATTTCCTAACACCGGCTTCCAGACGTGACAGCTTTCGGAATTGGTTAAAGCCGGCTTGGGGCGTCGGCCAAAGGCACACCCACGCCGGGGTCGCACTTGGTAGCCTTATTCGGCCCCCCAACTGGCACTTGAAGATGGCCTTCCCCCCTCCGCTTTTCTCTGCACAAGCCTACCGACGACAAAGATGGACGCATTCTTCTCAGACAAGTCGGCAACGAAGGCAGACTGCGACTGCTTTGCCGAGAAGCGTTTGGGCGGCCCTGTCAGACCCGTCGGTTTCCGGGGCGCCTTCAGCTACACCATCACAGCTGCTAAGGGCAAAGTAATCGTCCAGTTTCGAGCGAGGGACTCGCTGCTGTCGGATCCCAACGCGCAACTGTTTCAGGCCTTTGCTAATGCGCACCCAGGGCTTGTTGCGCTTCACCAACGCGCTGGGGCTGTTGGGGCACTCGAGTTATACTCGATACCCAAACTCCAAGGCGATGCCTTTGTCCAGGCGTCAGAATCCTTTTACCTAGAGCCAAACAGACGGATGGTTGTTGCGGAGGAACTGGCAAAGTATGTGTGAACCAACCCCCAACCCCCCCGGAAGGAGAAGCAAACGACTGACATTGATTCCTAGATTCTTTGTAAGGTTTCTGCGATTCGCACAGGGCTCTATCAGCATAGGACCTGAAGAGCGCGGTCGCATCTATAGTGCGTGCCTGGCCAGACTTGAAAATCTCTGGACCACACTTCCCAAAATCCGGTCCGCTGTCGAACATGTGCGGAATCACATAGACACGTCCTTCAATCCGCACACCGGTGATCTCTTGGTCCCCGTTCACGGCGACTTGAGCCCATTGAACATGCTCGTGAACAAAAATACGGGCAACCTCACGGGCGTCATCGACCCGGCCGAATTGAGCTTCCTGCCATTCGGGTTCGACTTCTATGCGGTCGACAACATCGTCGGCGAATGGAGCCCAAACGGATGGACAGAGCACACCAATGCAGCGGCGGTGAGGGCCCACTTCTGGGCCACACTTGTGTCGCTTGCGCAACTATCCGATGCCCAAGTACAGAACATCAAGGTAGCTTGGCTGGCAGGAATCCTCTTTCGCTATGGCACGCGATTTGACGTTGGATTCCCCGGCATGGCAGGGCTTCCGAACGATAACAACTCGATGGGAACCCAGATGCTCGATGGGCTCATCGGTGGTGGTTGTAAGGGTCACGGAGGAAGATGCCATCCATGGGAGGGAATAACAGAGTCTTCCATCACGATAGGCTTCCAGCAGTCTCGATTATCTCTATCGGCGCCAACAACGGCAAATCCGATTGTCGAGGCAAACATGGAGGCAGTAGCTTCAGGCGGTGATGCGGCAGCTTCGAGCAAAAGAGCCGATGCAGTCCTCCAAGGCAGCCGCACTCGTGCCGCCCAGCGGCGCAAGAGGGAGAATACTCCTCCCCCTATTCTCGGCAAGGGACCAGGATCCCGAAGCCCGACGCACCACGCAAGCGGAACACTCGACATCAGATGGCATGACGAGTGAGCGCCAGAACACGATCCCAAGACTGCCGCCACCACCACCGAGGAACTCGGACGCCATCCCGCAGACCGCGACTCCAAGAAAGAAGCCCAAATCCCGGAATGCAGAGAGGCCTTGGTAAGAAAACCGGGCGCTCCACGGCTGACTTGTTTCTCCGCCACCAACTCAATCCAGACCCATTGAGCTTCCCGAATGACAGCGAACAGAGAGAATCAAATGACCTGGATTAATCTGGCTGGAACACAGGACTACATGGGCAATTGGTGCAGAGTGCAAGAATGTACATGGATTTTCCAGAGACGGTTGCCTCTGCTGCACAAGTTGCTAGCTAATATTGATGTGACCAGGAGCTCGCCAACCTGGGATACATCGCCGCTGCAGCTTGATTCTGTCGGGGGGGGGGGGGGGGGGGGGGGGGGGGGGGGGGGGGGGGGGGGGGGGGGGGGGGGGGGGGGGGGGGGGGGGGGGGGGGGGGGGGGGGGGGGGGGGGGGGGGGGGGGGGGGGGGGGGGGGGGGG